>PVKC010051020.1:0-10483 GCA_004027635.1 Crocidura indochinensis
TCTTTCTTTCTTTCTTTCTTTCTTTCTTTCTTTCTTTCTTTCTTTCTTTCTTTCTTTCTTTCTTTCTTTCTTTCTTTCTTTCTTTCTTTTTTTCTTCTTCCTTTATCTTTAATTTCTTACTTTCTTTTCTTTTTTCCCTTTCCCCTTCCCTTCCTCCTTCCTTCTTTCCTTTATTCCTTCTTTCCCACCTTCCATCCTTCCTTCCTTTCTCTTGCTTTTTCCTTTTTTTCTTACTTTCCTTTTCGTTCTGAAGGGACTTTAGAGGACCATATAATGTGCTGGAAATTAAAACTGGGTGGGCCTTGTGGAAGGTAAGTAATATGATCTTCGTGCCTTTGAGCTACTTCAGATGTAGGCATTTCTTACTATTATTATTTCTTACTATTATTATGCCACAATCTTCTTATAGTAATTTGTCAACTAATTTATCTCTCTCTCTCTCACACACACACACACACATACACACATATCAGAGGGCTGAAAAAATGGGTCTCTATTCCTGATGACTTTGACTGTCTGAATTAAAAGATCTTTTTTTCAACATGAGGATCTTTGGGTTTATAGGGGTTGAATTAAATTATATATCTTCTCCAGATGTGTAACTATGAAATCATAACAGGAAGATAAAACTTTCAATCCCCTGTACCACAATGAGACAACTAGGAGTTAACCCTTAGTAGAGAGCAAGGAGTAAAACTGAGCATGGTTGAGACAAAATGATCACACCTAAAAACCCAAGACTATAAGCATCCATAATAATAACAACTACTAAATTTTGATTACCAAGAAACATTATTTAGACCACCAGGACAAGGACAGATGCAGAATGATCACTCTCACATGTGGGATAAAATGACTCCGGCAATGGAATAAACTAACCAAATTTTATTTCCAAAGATGATCCTGAACTCTCTGAAAGCATTATATTATATGGAAAGCAATAAAAAGATTTATGTTCTCTAATATCATGTCTTTCCTTTCTTTTATTTTGAGTAGAGTTTTGTGTAATAGTACACAAGGGTACATATGCAGAGCAGGTAATTAAAGTAGGGGTGACCACATCCAAGTTGAGCACCTGAATATATGCACTATATCTCTGACCCCTTTGAAATGGAAGGACTTTGTCTCTCTATATGTTGAATAATGCTTAGTATGTTTATACTAATTATATGATTGCTATTACTAGACATCATTAATATTTATACTGACAATTGATTTTATTTAACAAGAATTTAATAAAGTGGCTATATCTTTTTTTACAATGGCCTAGTCTTCAGGGTTATAAGGAAATCCCATGGTATGTTCACTATCACACTGAGCAAAAAATTCTTAAAAATATTTGATAGCAAAACAAGGTCCATTATCAGTATTAACTTGGAGCAGCAATATCTAGCAAAGCATTGTAAATAATGGCTAATGACATGTTATGTCTCACCTGAGTGGGCAGTAGTCCAGCAGGCTCTAGAGCAGGTATCAACACTAACAAATATATATTTCTGCTTCACAAACAGGGCAGAATGTGCTATATCTGTTTGCCAAATCATATTGGGCTTAGGGTCTCTGCAATTAACCACTGCACTTTGGAGGGTGGCACACGAAGAAAAGGCATACATGATTTGCAGGTTTTGATTATTCTCTTAAGCTCCCTTGTGGGAATGGAAAGATATTTGACATGTATCCCTCTACAATTTAGATATGCCAAATCATGAAGATTTCTAGCATTCTGAAGGTCTCTTGAAGGTGACCTCTCTTGAGTCACTGAAAAGCTGCTTGGTCTGCTAGGATGTTCCCATCTGGCAGGAAACCTGGCATATCCTGATGTCCCTCAAATGGTGAACAATTAAGGGAGAGGCCCTGTCCTATAATTTTGACCTCACCTGAATCATAAAGGGGGTAATAGGATTATTATCCAAATAAATATAAGAGAACAGCAAACGAGGTAGGAGTTTGGTAACATACAAAGAATCTGAGAATAAATTAATAGGTGACAATTTAACAATGGTAAGGGTCACAGTGATCACAAATATCTCTTTAAACTGAACAGAACCTTCACATTCTTCAAAGTGTACCACAGGAGACTTTCCTTTAAATATTATGACAGATGTCCCTTTTCGTTCCCTGTCAGTAACAATTTTTATTCCCCTTTGTATTGAGGTAAATGAGAAAAGGGTTGGGGTCCTCATTCCAGATGACCCAAGGAAGTGGTCCATTAACTTGGTCCATGTGGCAATCTATGTTTCCCAAGTATCTTTCTAGACTAGAGTCACAGCTACCTGGGCATTGTTTTTCCTAAGTCACTTAAAATCACTCAGCCTATAGGGCACTACTATTTGGTCAACTCTTCCGCATGATGCCTAAAAACTGTCTCTCTCCCCTTCTGAATTAAATCTACCAGTTGGTCTTTGTTTGAGTTAACTCAGGGTAAGCTGACATGGATCCACTGAACTTGTTCCCCTTTATGTAATAATGCAGGTACAAAAATCTCCTAGTCCACTATTACCCTTAAATAGAGGGGAAGGTTAGAATCATATTGGACTAAGGTGGCTTTATATAAACAATCTGTACCTTAGCCAGGAGCTTTCACTGAGAAAGAGCAGTATAAACTGCTAGAATTGTAGACTCCTAGGTGAGAGTAATTGGTTAAGATACTGGATACCAATTACAACTAGGCAACTGACTCCCCTATTTTCCCTCCTGTGGGACAGAGACCCCACAGACATCATCAAGCTTGCTCGTTCTCAGTAGGGTCCCAGGATGGCTGCCTGTTGGAGGCCAGTGCTCCACTGGCATGCAGTCCTTGAGAGTAGGAAGTGGGGCTTCATTTCTATCTTCCAGGGCATGACACTCCTTTTGAAAGATGGCACACCACTAGAATTATAATTATTAGGCAGTACTACCTTGCAGAGAGACGTCCAATCCTGGGTGGTACAAGGGTTATGGGCTAAGCCTTGTAAAAGAGTCTCTGCCCGTGGAAATTTGGGGCCATCCTCAGCTACGGAATTTTTAAGTTCTTTCAAATTGACCTCATCCCACGAGTACTAGGCCACTGGACAGGCTCCTCCAGGATTGAATTGAACATGATATGCTTTATAAAACTGCAGGGATGTGGGGACAGAGCTGTAGCACAGCAGTAGACATTTGCCTTGCATGTGGCTTACCCAAGACGGACCTGGGTTTGATCCCCAGAGTCCTATATGGTCCCCCTAGCCTGGAACGATTTCTGAGCTCATAGGCAGGGCTAACCCCTGAGCATCGCTGGGTGTGTACCAGAGGCAAAAACAAAAACAAAAACAACAAAAAAAGAAAGATGCAGGGAGGCCCCAATTCCCCTACTAGACTGAGGGTCAGAGCTGTCTGATGGGGACAAGGTGCCAACTCTGGAGGGGGCGCAGTAGTGTGAGATGCCTCTCTTTCTCTGAAAACGTCCTAAGCAAAGTAGTCCTCTGTATCCTGGTCGGAAAATATCAGGTCTCCCACCACTCCTGCAATCCTCTCTTTCTCCTTCGCCTGCCACTTCTCGGGGTTGGACTCTCTTGCTATGCGAGAGGCCCTAGCAAACTGTCTGAGTGACCCTCAGAGAAGTATTCTTTAAGAGAGGATAAGGTGGTGTACATTTCAAGAGGAAGTTGAATACCCCTCCCCTGTTCCCTTTCACGGAAAAGACCTCAACCCTTTGCCAGGTATCCCAGGAAAAAAACATTCTCAGTGGTGACCCAGGGGACCTCCTGAAGCACAGCCTCCTAAATTTTTTCAGCCTGTGAGTCTATCATCACTAGTCTCTTACTTTCTCGAATTCAAGAGATATCGTAGGGCTTAAAGAGCTGGGTGATGCACCTTATGTACAGAATTACACATAACATGGCCAGGAAGAGGTGGGGTGGGATGGTAAAGGTCCCAGAAGAGGTAAGAAATGGAAAAGATGAGAAGAATGCAAATACCAATTGGGACTAAGATGAAATGAGGCCACATATAGACTATTGCTAGAGGGATCAGGTCAGAGAATTTAGATGGAAGAATAAAACGAAAAGGAGATAGAAGAGAAAAAGACAAGTAATTGCCAAGGAAATAAGGGCAATCGGCAATAGTGTCTTCATGGACAATGAGAATTCTCCCTGAAAGGTCAATCAATTACCCCCACCCCAATGAAACTATACATAGCTACAGGTAGCAGTGGACTCAGTGTGGTCTTCCTGGGGTCCTGGCAAAGGTTTGAGCAGGCCATTCAGCAGTTGCTGCACAACTTCAGGGGGTCGAAGCCTCCTCGACAAACTACCTTCACAAACATGAGTCTACAAAGAGTTGTGGGGAGGAGAGTAGTCTCTCCTCACTGCCAACAAATACTCAGAAACAGTAGGGGTTCTGTCAGAGCAGTTCCAACCTTCTTGAGCAGTCTCACAGCTTACAGAGGGCAAAAGGAGGAAGCAAGCAAGACAGAGAAGGGGCTCAGAATTACAAACGTGTTTCTCTGTGGTTTAATGGTCAAGCAGCTAGCATATCCCACATCCTGTTACTGAGCTGCTTGCTGACCTTCTACAAAGTGCACACAGGGAACAGAGCCTGAAATGGTAAGATACAGTAGCTTTTTGCTATGAAATAAACCAGGCATAGGCCAGATAATGGGATGGGGTCCAAGAATTTTGACAAAGGAACAGTCTCCTATATTTCCAATTGAACTATAATAAACACTATAAAAATAATCAGTGCAAAAGAAACTTATAAAATCTACTTTTTAGAGGAGCTTTTTGCAAGGATTTTCTAACAAGGGGAATATATTTGTGAAGACCTGGTTCTTATGATATTAGAAAAAGTCATTCAATCTAGATTAAATGTGATAGGTAGAAAATTGGCTTTATTAGCAATAAAAGGCAGATTGACTGGAAGATGTCGACTCATGTTTTAAACTAGACAATCATTGGGTCTTTATTATTATATGAAATGACTTGTATAGGAAAACAGGAAAGCCCGATTATAGAATGGCATATTGTAGAGTGTTGCATATCAAGATCCTCTGAGGTATTTAAACATATAATGTTACTGATTAAAAAGGTTTGGCCTATGTTAATGTTCTTTTATAGATAGGCTTTTGTGAGTAGCAAAAGCTAAGGGAACTATTCTTTTATTTCTCAATATTTCTGATATTCAAAAAAGTTCATTTGTTTCAATTTTGTGCCCAGATAATTTTCAGGTGATTTTGTTTGTGTGTTTTATGTTAAAATATGTAGTAGCCTTCCTTAGCAAAATGTATTCATGTTTTATAAGTTTATTTTCCTTAGTAATGTCACATATAGGTCACCTAACTTTACTTTTCACAAATTCTAATTTATGAAGACACTTTTTCTTCACTTTTCTTATTTGCAGGGCATTCTTTTTGGAAGTAGCTCACTTAAAATACTAAAGCTTTTCCACCTGACTCTGCTTATTTTCTTTCGTTCATTTTGCACTATTGTTATTATTAAAGCTCCTTTTGTAAAATTTCTTTTGTCTGCCTTACTTCATTCTTTTTGAATAAAATTCACATTTTCTCAGGTACTTACTGTCATTTTAGATAAATTCTGTCAGTGAACTAGTCTATTTTTTTGTTTAGTTTATGAGCTCTTTAAACAAATTTTAGTACTTTTATAGAAAAAAATGAGATATTTCCAAATGCTGTCTTTTTCAAAGCACTATAATGTTAGTATTGCTTTTGGTGGTTACTTTTATAAAGACGATTCAGTTTTACCTATTTTCATTCTATCTCAAATATCAAAAACAATGAACAGTTTATTAAACCTTTTGTGACTTTCATGATGGCATTACAAAAAATTCTAAAAGAAAATAAGCCTACAGACACATCGAGAAAAGATAATATGACAAACATCAAGAAAAAATTAATCATGCACCTAAAAATATAAATGTAGCAAGAAATTCATGCAAATTCTTCCAATGAGAAGTGCTCTGCCAAGAAGAGAATACTATTTGATCATAAGCCTGGGCAGTTTGGAAATGAAAAGAGAATTTTCTTCATAGTGGGTACCATTGCAGGACAATAGTCTTTTAATGGGTAAAAAAAAACAATCTGACAGATTCAGACTCACAGTATGTGGCTATGGGTGTAGCCCAACTTAATAAGCCTACTCAACTTTGTCATTTACAAATATCATTTCATTTGTTCATGTAGGAATATCAAGGCACAATGAAACAAAATCACAAAACAGTAATAGAAACCGATTTCTTGAGCCTTTTTTCCACTCCACCCAATCCTCACATTTTAAACTCATTTTTTTGGGGGGTGGGGCCCACACCCAGTGACGCTCAGGGGTTACTCCTGGCTATGCGCTCAGAAGTCGCTTCTGGCAGGCACTGGGGGACCATATGGGAACCAGGGGATCGAACCGTGGTCTGTCCTAGGCAAGGCAGCAGGCACCTTACCTCCTGCGCCACCTCCCGGCTCCCACATTTTAAACTCATTAAGCCCACAATTGTGATATAAATGCCTAGCAGTTGCAATTGTACTGCTCTTTTCATTCTGTACCTTTTTTTTTTATTACTCATTGAAGGTCATTTTTTTATTTTAATTGTGACTGAAGTTCATTACACAGAATTATTTATGGTTCATAGTGACAATGAATGAAGGGCATTCCCACCGCCAAAGTTGTCCTCCCTCCACTCCTGTTCCCAGCATGTCTCCCATATCTCCCTCCTTTACTCCTCTCCTCCCCCTCCCCCCCCCCAGAATACTAGTGTAATTGGTCTCCACTTAACAGCTTGTTGTAGGTTGGGTATCTATTCTGTTTAGTGTTCCAGTCTGGTCATTTTTTATTTATACTACATGTTTATATGACTGGTCCTGGTAACATTCTTTTCTCCCCTCAATTTATGAGGCTGAATGATTCAAGTTATGCTATTCTGTTTGAGATAAAAAGGTTAAGGAAAGGAGAAGGAAAAATTTGGTATCAACTACTAAAAGAAAATAAAATTAAAAAATCACCGAATAATAACCACAAGAGTGGGAAAAAAGTGGAAGAAAAAAGAGAAGGAAAATAATATAAAAAACGGACAAAAAAATAAAACAAAACAAAACCAGAAAAAAAGGAATACTGGAGTGGCAGGGTTTGGTGTTATCCCACTTTTTTTTTTTTTGTATAAGCACAGTAAGTATTGGGGAAGTAAGGAAATTTCCATGGCCTAAGGGATTCAGGGTTTCTCCACTCTTGGAGCATATTGTCATGGGAACAACCACTGGCTCCATATCTTCTCATTGACATATCCCAGGGGTTTTGTTTGTTTGTTAGTTTATTTGTTTTTTTTTGTTGTTCTTGTTGTGGAGGTGTCAGAAAACTTTCCTCTTGGTTGTAGATGAGAAAATCAGCTCACTGTAGAAAGCAATCTCGGTATTTGTGCATGTCATAGGACAAGGCCTAGGGTAGAGTCTTTAAGATTCTAGAGGTTGTTCCAACATTGTTGATGTGTTCAGTTTTCTGTGTAATGTGCTCCATGTTTTTGCTAGTTCCCTAAGCCAAAGTCTAGGAAATCATGGTTCCAAAGGTTCTTCTCAATCTCTGTTGTCAGAATTGAGCCTCTGTGCTAAGAAATCTTGATTTTTGTAAGAGATCTGGACTATAGCTTAGGGTAGGATTTTCCTTAATGGTCTCCAGGTAAGTTCTGCCCAGTCACTGTTGTCAAGGTCAGTTTTCTGAAGTTAGTGCTCTTATTTTTCATAGTTCAAAGAACGCTATATCTTCTGATTTCCACTTAGTGTTAGGTGATGTGATAGGACCTCTGATCTTAGGTCAAGTTGACATTTCCTCGCTGTCCACATTGTCCTATTAACATTAGCACAAATGTATCTCCCAAAAGGGCTTAGTTCCTGGTGTTGTTGCAGGGAGTTGTTTCAGTTCTACGTCTGGGATCTGGGATTAGAGAATGATCAGTGTCCAATCTCGTGGAGACTGAGTTGTATCCACATGACATATGTCCAGGATGGGAGGCACCCTTGTGTAAAAAGTGTGAGTTCTTATCCTTAGAAGATAAGATCTTCTGTCTGAGTCCATGATTTCCCCTTATTCACTATGCCTATACAAAAACGTATGGTGTCCTTTTGTATTGCTGGTGCTATTCCAAGTAGGGATGATAGGCTACACATACAGTATCTATGGTGTGGTCTGAGCTTTTATCTCAGGAAAGACGGTTCTTGGTTTTTGTATCAAGCAGCACCCAAGCTGAAAATATGCATATATAAAAAATAGAGCAAATAGATGAAACTGAGCTAAAAAAAAAGATAAATTGAGGGAAAAAAGGAAAATAAAGGTATTTGAAAATAGAAAGTGATAGGGGAGGCTATCTGTATGTTTAGGAGTATATATCTTAAGATGCATTATTAATACGATATTAAGCTTACATAGGCAATATAGGCCTCCCAATTAGGTCTTCCGAGATACTCCTTCTAATACAAACCTTCCCTATTCTTTCTGCTGAGCAACTCTTACTTATACTCTCTATCCAATCTATGAACCACTCTAAGAAACACTCTTATTTCTTCAAAGCCAGGCTCGATTTTTAGTCACCCAAAATATGTCACTCATTCTTTAGTTACCACGTAGGATAATAATAGATATTTGTTTCTATCATAAGGCCTGAGTGTGTTCATTTATAAACATAAGTTAATTATCTTTACACTGTAACAATAAAAGCTATCATTTTCCAATAAGCTATTATTTTCCATCTTCTTTTTTCCTGGCATTTTCTTTGTTCATGTAGAAGTATCAAGACATGATGAAATAAAATCACACTAATAAAAACTAAACATGCCTCATTGTCACCAGATTGCCTAGCTAAAGCAATTTGTTTTCACTAGATATGGGTAATGGGAATATATTGGATAGATCTAATCTATAGCATTCTATTTCCCTGTTTTAATTGTGAAGATTAAATTTCACTATCCCTTGAAGCTCAACAAATTGAGAGAACTTCTTAGTGACATGCCAGCAAGTTGGCAGATGCTGGACCTCTGTCCTCAAAGCAACCAAGTAGTCTACATGATACCAATAAAGGGATTTTTATAGGTATAAATTTGTGGAAATAAATGGAAAGGACTTTTAATAGCAGCTGATAAATCTTTGATTATCTCAATGGATCTTGGCTACCCCATCTGCCCATCTATAGATTATTTAAGATAAAAAAAGACCCATGGATGCATCCTCATAATCTCAAGAGACTCTGAATGCAACATTCCATCATCAGACCACTCTCAAGAAAGCAGAAGAATTCCCTGTTAAAATTAGATCTAAGATATTTAGGGCAAGGGGCCAGGCGGTGGCGCTGGAGGTAAGGTGCCTGCGCAAACCTAGGATGGACCACGGTTCAATCCCCCGGTTCCCTATATGGTCCCCCATGCCTGCCAGGAGTGACTTCTGAGCAAATAGCCAGGAGTAACCCCTGAGCATCACCGGATGTGGCCCAAAAACCAAAAAAAAAAAAAAATTATGGCAGTTATCTTTGCTCTGGAGCCCACGCAAACCTATATGTGTATCCTAATAAATATCTGACTTTTGTTTCTCCTTGTGACAAATTATTTTTTTCCAATAGCAATAGGCACTGCTATTGCAAAAACCATCAATTTGCTATTAGGCTATATATCACAAATACATAGTAGAATCTCTTTTAATGTTCTTTAGTAGAGATATTTAATCATTACTGTAGTAGCCACTACAATAGTAGAGGTTACTACTATAACATCTATTAGTTCTAATGCCTATTTCATCACATGTACCATCATATATAACACATGTACTACATATTACACTGCAAACTGGTAACATGAAAATATTGCAACATAAGGCTAGTGCAGCTCCACTTAGTTTAACATGTATACATATTAATAATTTTAAATAAAATTTACTTTAAAATTTTTAATTTAAATTTTTAATTTAATTTAATTTTAATTTAAAATTTAAAATTATCATATATAGGTAGTTGCTACTAAAGGAAACTTCAAAGTTCTTTTGTATTTCCCTCATGCACTTAATAAACAGGATACTAATTTAATCCCTTTGATTTTATCATGTTATCACTAATTTTTTATTCTAAAATTTATTTTTTAAAATGTGTAAAATAAACAGGTGTCAAATCAGAAACTTAAGAAGACATATAAGCTGTAATATTTATAAAAGAAAACCATTGCTAGTTTGCCAATAGAAACTGTTATTTTATGAACTCTTTACCAACTATACTGTCTTCCTGACCCCTAAACGAAATCATTTATGAAATAAATTCTGGATAACAAACAATATTTATTTCCATTTAAAAACGTAGAAGATCACCACGAAGAATCAACTGTCAAAGACATCATCAAAGAGACAATACCAGAGTTAATGACTACATGCAATCAAATCCTGCATGCCCGAAGAGTACCAGCCAAAAGAGACCCAAAGAAAAACACCCCCAGACACATCATCGTTACAATGAAAAATCCTACAGATAGAGATAGAATACTGAATGCAGCAAG
>PVKC010051021.1:0-10483 GCA_004027635.1 Crocidura indochinensis
AAGGTAAGTGCCTGTGCCTGTGCCTGTGCCTGGATTAGAGTATATCAATGAGGCAGAAAGAAGTTGTGTGGTCCTCTTTGACTAAGAGGTGTCATTTTTGTTGCATATGTAAACATTTCTAATCTTATCATGATCTGGAATTGTTACGTATAAACATTTCTGAGCCTACCCTGATCGGTGTATGTAAACATTTCTTGGAATTAGTATGTTACTGACCCTACCCTGATCGGTGTCTGTGCCCTACCCTAGGGTGGTACCTGATTCTGAAGTATAAAACAAGGGTCTGTGGAAGGCAAGGGGCTTTTTGGGTTGGAATTGATGCTGAGATTTCGGACCTCAGTTCTTTTCACTGAATAAAACTGATATTTCCACAAGTTCCGTGAGTTGTTTACCCACCGATTCACCTCAGAACCGCTGGTTACTTGGTGGTAGACACGTTTTCCGAGCTGGAGGGGAGAGACCTCATCCTCCCTACCTCCATCTGCGAACCTCTCCTGGGAACGGGTTTCTACAATTTTAACCACAGATTTGTGTGTCCCCATCATGGAATGGCTTTATGGGGTAGAAAGATGGCTACATTTGGCTCCTATTTATCTCAGAACTATTTTCACCTCAGTTCAATATATGCTCCCTGAGAACACAATTGTGAGGCAGTTGGCTGGTCTTTGAATCCGAAAGTCCATTTTCAACCCAAATTGGTATGTGAACTCCTAGGAGAGAATGGATCTGAAGCAAAATGACCATAGTCACAGGCTCATAGATGACTCAGAATCGCCGTTTTCAACTTGGTCAATGCACACAAGTAAAGCACAACTCTGGGACAGAAAGGTTA
This sequence comes from Crocidura indochinensis, assembly GCA_004027635.1. NCBI lineage: Eukaryota > Metazoa > Chordata > Mammalia > Eulipotyphla > Soricidae > Crocidura > Crocidura indochinensis. Next base: position 833 of record PVKC010051021.1, read on the forward strand.
GCAGCTGTGGTGCCCTCATTGACTCAGAAAGGCCATTTTGAATTTAGTTCCGTACATGCCAAAAAAGTGTAGCTGTGAGTCATAAAAATTAGCAGTGGTGGGATCTTCTTTGAATCTAACTAGCCATTTTTACCCCAGATCTATATGTGCATTGAGGGAGAGTGAGGCAGAAAAACAGGGAAGTGGTGTCTCCTCTTTGACTTAGAACCCACATTTTACCCCAGGTTTGTAGATGCACCCCAGAAAGAACATGGCTATGAGGCAAAAAGTCCAGTAACAGTGGGCTCTTCTTTGACTCCCTGCATGCTATCTCTCCAGCCCCCAAAAGAGCATTTTTAAACCAATAACAGTGCGTACATCTTGAGAAGATCATGACCTATGAAGCAGACTTACTTTGTATCATCTTAGACTCAAAAGAGGAATTTTACTCCAATTTTGTGTGGGCGCCCATAGGAGAGGCCAACTTTCAGGCAGACAGAAAGGAGCTGTGAACTTCTTTTTGACTAGTAATTTTGACCCTAGTTCATTCATTGCACCTGAGTAAAGCTCAGTTGGTTGGCAAAAGGAATGGCAGTGAAGGGCTCCACTTTAACTCAGAGGAGCCATTTTACCTCAAGTCAGTGATTGATCTCTGAGAACATCACTACTGTGATACAGAAAGGCTGTAAATTGTGGGATCCTCTTTAATACAGAAGAGCCATTTTGAACTTAGGTCAGTGATCCAAGTAAAGCATAACTATGAGACAGAAAAACCTGTGATGGCAGTTTCCTGTTAGAAGAGCCTCTTTCGGGGCCCGGGAGATAGCATGGAGGTAAGGCGTTTGCCTTTCATGCAAAAGGTCATCGGTTCGAATCCCGGTGCCCCATATGGTCCCCTGTGCCTGCCAGGAGCAATTTCTGAGCATGGAGCCAGGAGTAACCCCTGAGCACTGCCGGGTGTGACCCAAAAACCAAAAAAAAAAAAAAAAAAAAACCCAAAAAAAAAAAAGAGCCTCTTTCACTTTACTTTGACTCAGAAAAGCCATTTTTACCCCCATGTAATGCATGAACACAGTGAATAGTGTGACTATTGGGCAATAAATAGCCCAAATGAATCAGAGGAACCATGCCAACCTGATATGAAATTGAACTCCCGTATGATCCAGCTATCCCACTCCTAGGAATATAACCTAAGAACACAAAAAATACAATAAAAATACAATACAAAAATCCCTTCCACATACCTATATTCATTACAGCACTATTTACAATAGCCAGACTCTGGAAATAACCAATATGCCCTTCAACAGATAAATGGCTAAAGAAACTGTGGTGCATATACACAATGAAATATTATGCAGCTGTCAGGAGATGAGTGAGACTATTCTGCATCTCTCTCCCTCTAACTTATTTTACTCAGCATTATAAATTCCATATACATTTATGTATAGGAATATTTCATGACTTCATCTCTCTGGACTGCTGCATAATATTCCATTATGTATGTACCTTAGTGCTGCAAGTCAGTGTATGTGCAACATAAAGAGTGTGGCTGTGATACAAAATGACTGGTAGAAAAGGGTCCGAAATAATTCAGAACAGCCATTTTCACCACAGTTTTGTCATGGGCTCCATAAAGTATGTGATTGTGAGGCATGAAGACCTAGTCACGGGTTCCTCTTTGACTCACAAGAGCCATTTTCACCCAATTTCGGTTTGGGTGCCTGTTACTGGACTTTTTGCCTCACAGTCGTGCTCTTTCTGGGGTGCATCTACAAACCTGGGGTAAAATGTGGGTTCTTTCTTAAGACAGAAAGACTGGAGGCAGTGAGATTTCCTTTGACTCAGAATACCATTTTCACCCAGGTCAGTGTGTACAACTAGATAACCAATGTCTCTAATTCACCTCCCCCACTCAACGGCTCTGCTCCTATGACAATTTTATCTTTTCTTTGCGAGCATTCATTAGGAAGGAAGAGAGGACCTACATAAATACTATAATAGCACAGCTTAAAAATGTTGAACAAAATGAAGCAAAAATAGTGAGGTGGAAGGAAGTAATAAAACTTAGAGCAGAAATTAATGAACAGAACCCCTCCCCCCAATATCAAAAGGCAATGAAAGCATTGGTTAGAAAAAACTGATTCAGGGGCCAGAGAGGTGGCGCTAGAGGTAAAGGTGTCTGCCTTGCAAGCACTAGCATAGGACGGACCGCAGTTCGACCCTCCAGTGTCCCATATGGTCCCCCCAAGCCAGGAGCGGTTTCTAAGCACATAGCCAGGAGTAACCCCTGAACGTCCAACGGGTGTGCCCCCCCCAAAAAAAAAAGAAAAGAAAAGAAAAAATGATTCATTGAAAAAATAAACAAGATGGATAAAACCTCAGAAATACAAAGAAAGAGAAACTTAACAAACCTAGTCAGTAATGAAAATGGGGAAGTCACTGTACAGATACTACAGAAATTCCAAGGGAATAAGATATTACTTGAGAATCTATGCCACAAACTAAGAGAACTGGAAGAAATGGATAAATTCCTTGACTCCTAAAACCTTTCAATGTTGAACCAAGATGATCTCGAGTGCGACCTATCACTATTGAGGAAATTGAAATAGTAATCAAAATGCCTCCCCCAAACAAAAGCCCAGACCCAGATTGTTTCACTAGTGAATTATTTCAAAGTTTTGTTTGTTTGTTTATTGGTTTGGGGTCACACCCGGCAGCGCTCAGGGGTTACTCCTAGCTCTGTACTCAGAAATCGTTCCTGGAAGACTCGGGGGACTTTATGGGTTGCCAGGATTTAAACCACTGTCCTTTTGCACGCAAGGCAAATGCCCTACCTCCATGCTATCTCTCCGGCCCCTATTTCAAACCTTTAAATAGAACCTATTTCCATTCCTGTTCAGGGTTTTCCAGGCAACTGAAGAAACAAAAACACTCCCAGTTTTTATGAAGCTAACATCACACTAATACCAATAGCAGACAAAGACACTACAACAAAGAGAATTACAGGTCAATTTTCTTGATAAACACAAATGCAAAAATCCTCAACAATATACTAGTAAATAAAATCCAACAGGTCATCCAGAAAGTTATACACCAGGACCAAGTAGGATTCATTCCAAAGATGCAAGAATGGTTTAACATGTACAAGTCAATCAATATAATACACCATATTAGCAAAAGTGCAACATCCCCAGTGTAGAGGAAGCTGGAAATCAGAAGTTTTGCTGTGGAAAAGGAGCAAGGCAGCCACTCTATGACAGAGGCAATGATCCTCGCATGGCTAACTAAGACAGAATCTCAAAAAGAGACCAGCTTCCTTAACAAGAAGCTGTGGTATATCTCAGCTTACTGAGAGTTGTAAATATTTATTTGGCCTAAATATGAATCTCCCTTCTGCTGTACTAAGTATGTATATATGTATACATTTACCTACAGATGAAGAATTCATGCAGGCAAATGCAACCTTGATTAAATATCTCTTTACCTGAAAAACCTAGCATCAAGAGAAAGAAAATAACTTTGACATAGCTTACAGTGGAGTTAGTTATTGAAATTGTATTCTGTATTTAAATTGCCTGCTCCCTCAGATTAAAGGAATCCAGATAGGAAAACCTGCTAACTTGATAGTCTTTTAATTTGCATTGGCATTGACATCCAGGGTCTCGCCTGGGAGTAAGAACTTTGAGATGTTAAAATTTTCTTTTTTGATCCCAAGAAAGCCTCTGGACTTCTTTCTGCTTCCTTAATTGAAGTTTGTCTTTAGAAAATGTATAACCCACAAAGGTTTGTAAATTGTCTATTGTGAAAAAATTTGTAGATCAAACAAAATGCACTGATAAGCCTTTGTTAACAAGAAAGTATAATCTTTTAACTTTGCAAAAAACAGATGTGAGCTGTCACATACCACAAAAGTCATGGCAAAACGCCTCCTTGGGCACAGTGGCGTTTGCCTTGCAAGCAGCTGTTTCAGGACCAAAAGTGGTTGGTTGGAATCCCGGTGTCCCATATTGTCCCCCTAACTGCCAAGAGCTATTTCTGAGCAGACAGCCAGGAGTAACCACTAAGCACTGCCAGGTGTGGCCCCAAAACAAAACAAAACAACAACAACAAAAAAAAAAAAACGCCTCCTTGACAAGTGTTGTGAAAGAGGTCAACTTTAACACTATGCAAAAAGTGAAATAAACATGAATTCAAATTGTTGATATCAGAACAGAAACCACATGAGGAAAATATAGGCAGAACACTCCATGACACTGAAAGCTAAAAGCATTTGTCATCTTGAAACATTACTGGCCACCCAGCTAGTGGAAGCAAACATAAGCAAATGGGACTACACTAAAGTCACTAAAAAGAAGCTTCTGCACCACAAAGGATGTGATAACTAGGATACAAAGACAGCCCACAGAAGAGTAGAAACTATTCACACAATATCCATTTGATAAATGGTTAATATCCAAGATATTCAAGGTATTGGTATGATTGGTGGACATGAGAGGTGATCGAGTCTCGTAGAAAGAAAGCAAAAAAAACCTCTTTTAAGCATACTGCACACAAATCCTGCTGAAAAGCCTTTATTTGCACTGAGTAAGAAGTGGCCAACCCAGTAGGAGGAGTGATGCAGCAGGCATCCTAAAGTAGGATCCATATACTGTTTTTCATGTTTCACAAAGTCTATAGTCAGAAAATACTGACCATTCAAAACATCACAACACTGTCTTATGAACTGGCAGTCCACATTATTCTGTGATAAAATTTTCCTATGTTTGGGAAATCCATTGAATCTAATTGGTTGAACACATGTATTACCCTGTCCCTACTGCAATAAACAAGCTATCTCTTTAAAGCTGCTCCTGGAAGTTTACTATGAAACTCCTTTCACTGGTCCTCTTCCAGCTTCTCTTTGCTGATGCCACCCTGGCTAGGTGCACTAGCCAGGAACAAGATGGCAACACTGGTAAAGCTAAGCAAGAAAAATTCTATCCCCATCCAAAAATGGGGGAAAGAAATGAACAGACATTTCCCCAATGAAGAAATAAAGATTACCAAAAGGCACATGAAAAATGCTCCACATTGCTAATTATGCAAGTCAAAACAACAATGAGACATCATCTCACACCTCGGAGACTGACACACATCACACAGAACAAAAGACAACCAGTGCTAGCATGGTTGCAGGGATAAAAGAGACTTTCATTCACTGCTGGTGGGTACATATGGAAAACAATACCAATATCACTGCAAAACTAGAAATTGACCTCCTAGGTGATGTAGCAATACCACTCTTAGGGATATAGCCTAGGAACTCCAAAATACCATGTTTAAAAGCACGTTTGTCACAACATTATTTACAATAGTCAGAATCTGGAAACAACCCAAGTGTCCAAGAACAGATGAGTGGCTAAAGAAACTGTGGTTCATCTACACAGTGGAATACTATGCAGCTGTTAGGGAAAATGAAATCGGGAAATGTACATATAAGTGAATTGCTAAGGAGATTATTGCGCTGAATGCAATGAGCCAATGAAAGAGATAGAATAATCTCATTTGTGGGATATAAGAAAAGACAGTTTGATAATAACTTCCAGAAACAATAGATATGAGGGCCAGGAGGACCAGAGAGCTTGTCACAAAGACCTGTAAATGCAGTTAGGGAAGTGAATCATAAATCCTTTTATAACTTAACCCTGAAACTTACACATCATTATTTTTATCATGTATTCATCAGAAGTGAGTCAGTAAGAATTTCTATCACATTCATCAGAATGAGTCAATAAGTAATCTCATACTCAATAGGAAATTAGACTCCACCCTTTCAAAGAATGAATGTTAGTTTGTAGACATATTTTAAAATTACCATAAATTGGGGAGGTTGGGGAGATAGTACAAGTAGTTAAGGTGCTTGCCTTGCATGTAATTGTTCTTGACTTGATCTCTGGGACCCCATATGATCCTGAGAACCACCAGGAGTGATTTCTGAGTGCACAACTAGGTGTAATCCGTGGGCATGACCAAATGTGGCTCAAAATAAAATAAAATCACTATAAAATTTGTACATTATATTCTAATAGGGCAATATCAAGCAAAAATTTCAGGTAATATACCAAAGTTTTTTTTTACACTCTAGCTACCTTTTATGAGACCAACTCTTTCCCAATGTCAAGCTTCTATCTCATTGACCTGCCCTGAGTCAATGCTCATTCTCAGATCAATTTATGACAAAAAGAAATAAGATTAGCTTATCTAGTTTAGATAATAATGGTTAATAAATTGAGAATAATGCAACCTTCCCATGTTACTGGCTTAATAATCAAATCAGGTTTCTGTTGACAATAAAGTTGGTGGTTGGGGATGACTGTTGGTAGACAACAATGAAAAACACAAGTAACTTTCCATTGCTCTTAAGATAAAAAAACACAATGCTTTTTTGGTGGGGGAATACATTAGAAGTGCTTAGAATTTACTTGTGGTTCTGTGTTCTATGTGCTTCAGGGAGCATATGGGATTCTGGGGATTGAACCTGAGTCAGTTACTTTCAAGCTCTATCCAATGTACAATTCCTCTTGCCCCACAAACTGCACCTTTATTATTTTTATTCTGGTCAACTATATTTTTCCCGTCTTTGACTTTTCACTCTCTTTTCACATTTATTTTGAGATATATTTACAAAGTTTTTCATGATTGAGTTTCAATGTCCAAGACATCGCTCTTTTCTAGTGCATATTCTAGCCACCAATATATCTCCTGTTTGTTTTCAACTCTCACTCCCCCCACTTTGCTTCCCGCCCTCCATATAACCTCCCCCTGGCTGCCTCTATGGCAGATATTATTCTTTTCATCCTCCTCCTCTTCCACCTCTTCCTCCTCTTTCGCCTCTTCCACCTCTTCCTCCTCCTCATTCTTCCTCCTCCTCAAACTTTTTTCTTTTTCTTTTTCTTCTTCTTCTTCTTCTTCTTCTTTTCTTCTTTTTCATCTTCTTTTTCTTCTTCTTCTTCTGCCTCTTCTGCTACTGCTGCTGCTGCTGCTTTATACTCTTTGTTTTCTTCTTTTGCTATGTCATCTTCGTCTTCTGCTTGTTGCCTTTGTCTTCTGCTTTGTCGTCTTTGTCTTCTGCTGCTTTGTTGCCTTTGTCTTCTTATTCGTCTTCATCATTTTTTTTCTTTTTCTTTTTTTTTTTTGGTTTTTGGGCCACACCGGTGACGCTCAGGGGTTACTCCTGGCTATTCGCTCAAAAGTCACTCCTGGCAGGCACGGGGGACCATATGGGGAACCGGGGGATCGAACTGCGGTCCCTCCTAGGTTAGCGCAGGCAAGGCAGGCACCTTACCTCCAGCTCCACCGCCCGGCCCCAAGTCTTCATCTTCTTATACTCTCTTCTTCAGTCTTCCATTTATTTACCTTATACTGGTTTGCAATATAGTTATTGAAGGAATATCACACATATTACTTTACCACCTTTCAGCACCCATTTCTTTTCCAGAGTGTTCATTCTTAACTATCATTGTTGTGGAAATCCGTTCCCAGGAGAGGTTCGCTGATGGAGGTAGGGAGGACGAGGTCTCTCCCCTCCAGCTCAGAGAACGCGCGTCTACCACCCAGTAACCAGTAGTTCTGAGGTGAATCGGCGGGTAAACAGCTCAGGGAGAGTCAGACTTGTGGAAATATCAGCTTTATTCGGTGGAAAGAACTGAGGTCCAAAGGCTCAGCATCAATTCCAACAAAAAGCCCCCTACCTTCCACAGACCCTTGTTTTATACCCCAGAATCAAGTAGCACCCTAGGGTAGGGGCAGAATGCCAGGTCACACCCTAGGGTAGGGCACAGACACCCATCATGGTAGGGTCAGTAACATACTAATCCCAAGAAATGTTTACATACACAACAATTCTGCCAGGTTACACCCTAGGGTAGGGTCCAATCACTGATCAGGGTAGGATCAGAAATGTTTATACATAACAATTCCAGATCATGATAAGATTAGAAATGTTTACATACGTAACAATTGTCATAGTGTTTCCTCCTCTCCCCTAACTGCAGTGCCCTGCTCTTTGTGGCAAGCTTCCTACCATGGACCCTAACTGAAGACCCAAAAGATTTTGGCTTCGCTTACCTTATCTGATTAGAATAATCTTAGTTGTCACAACTAAGCAGAATTTCTGGAACCATAAGGAAAGACTAGTCCTAGGCTTTGTCCTAGTATCTATGCCAAAACCAAGCTCACTCATTGCAGAAGACTGACTACAACAACCGTGATGGAGTAGAACATCTATAACCATAAAGAAAGACTCTATCCTAGAATTTGTCCTATGATCTGTGCAAATACCAAGATCTCTAATTACAGAAGACTAATTTTGTCAGCCAGAGCTGTCTAGAACATTTCCTGGCACCATAAAAAGACCTTGGAGCTTGATAATGAGCATATCCAGAGCCTTAATTGTTCCAGTGACAGGTGGAGAAACCCTTTAGCTCTTAGGCCAAGAGAATTCCCTTTCTAATTTCCCCCCAATACTAACTGTGACTATGTAAAAAAGCACAAAACCTTGCCATACCAGCCTTCCTTCTCTTTTTTTGTCTTTCTTGTTGTTGTTGTTTAGTAGTTGTTTATTGTGGATATTGTGTATTTTGTGTTGCTTCTTCTTTTTCCCCCTTCTTTTAAATTGATATTAATAGCTCCTAGACAAACTCCTCCCAGATATTTTTCCCCCAACAGAACCACAGAACTTGAATCTTCTTGTTCTGCCTCATAAATTGAGGGGGAAAAGTGGATGGTACCAGAAGCAAACGGTTACATGAACATTGAATGGAAATACATAAAAATGATCAGGCTTAAATAAACCCAAAGTCAATGACAACAGAATCAATATCTACAACAAGTTATATACAAAGGGGACCTGTTACACAAGTAGTCCAGGAGGCAAAGGGGGGAGGTATGGGATACATGCTGGGAACAGGGACGGAGGGAGGGCAACAATGGTGTTGGGAATGGCCCTAATTTATTGTCACTATGTACCTTAAATATAACTGTGAAAAACTTGTAATTCACATTAGTCACAATAAAAATTAATTAATTAATTAAAACAAAGACACAAAAGAGCCATAAAGAAGAATAACCTTAGTTGTCTTTCTTGCCATTCTATTTCCCAGTAGTATGTTTTGACTCTTTGTGCCATAGGATGTTTCATCTCTGAATCTGCTTCAGATCTATAGTCGATGAAATTTGTTTTTTTTTTATGTTCAATATTCTCTTCAGTAAAATAGACATAGAAGCAGAATCTACTTCATGGAGGAACTGTGAGTAGTAGAGGAGTCTGACATAAAGATGGCATACAACATGCTCAGTAATTGGAAAGTATTATTAAAATTGAATATGTGAGGTCTGAGAGATAGCATGGAGGTAAGGCATTTGCCTTTCATGCAGAAAGTCATTGGTTCGAATCCCGACATCCCATATGGTCCCCTGAGCCTGCCAGGAGCGATTTCTGAGCATAGAGCCAGGAGTAACCCCTGAGCGCTGCTGGATGTGACCCAAAAATAAAAAAAAAATCTCATGGTTCTCTCATGGCTCTCAAGACCATTAGAAATCATAAGCATCGGGGCCCGGGAGATAGCATGGAGGTAAGGTGTTTGCCTTTCATGCAAAAGGTCATCGGTTCGAATCCTGGTGCCCCATATG
>PVKC010051022.1:0-10483 GCA_004027635.1 Crocidura indochinensis
GTATGATGTCTAATTTTTTATGACAGAATTCATATTCAGAAGTGCTGTGAGAACAAGATCTCTCCCATTGATGCCTGGGGAGAGATCAGTATTACATCAGGAGAAATCAGTTTTATACTAGGAGAGATCACACTATGCTGATTATACTTCAGTAGATGCCAGAGTGATGTGTCATGAATTCTAGAAATAAAAATATTTTGTCAATGGTAATACAAGCTATACTAGTTGAGCTTTACTTAATTGAAAGAACACTTTGAAAGTAGGTCTAAATCTTTCCTGAGTAGAGGAACTCAATGCAGAAGGAATTAAAAAAAGAGATTTTGCTTCTTGTCTTAAAGTGTTAAATACCATGCTATAAGCTTAGTATGGGGTTAGAGTAATGCAAAGAGCTAAAGGGATCACTAGTAACTGACACTGGGACCCTGATGTCAGTTAGCCAAAAAGAAAAAATTGAACTCTTAGCTCTAACCACATGGGACCCAATTGTGCTAACAGCCTAAATAGGTCCAAAAATGAATTCCTCCCTAGACGCATTTCCAGATGAAACTGCAATCCAGAAAGCAACTTGATTTCAGTCTTAGGAAACACTGGGTAGCGGATCCAGTTAAGCTATATCTGGATAATTGACCTACATAAGCTATAATATATGCATGTTGTGTTAAGCAGCAAATGCATGCTACTTTGTTACACAGCAACAGAAAGCTAACACACAAGACAGAACATTTTAAGTAGAGTCTGGGGGTATCCCTAGAGGTATCAACTGCCTTGCAGATATGAGGTTATTACTTTAAACCCTATCATTGCCCTATATTCTGATGAAATTCTACGAAGCACTTGCATTTGTGACACTTGGTAATGTGTAGCCAAATGTGTCTGAGCACCACAGCTAAGGTGTGTTATCTTTGGTAATCATTAAACCCTGGTATATGCAGCTCCCTGCACCCCGATACACATTTTCTATCCTATACTGGTTATTAAACAGTTACAATAAGTAAGGGAAATTAATAACAAAAATCCAATAATATCAATTAGAGTTCATATCTGGTTCTTTTTTACTTTTTATTTTATTTTGGGGGGCACACCTGGTGACGCTCAGGGATTACTCCTGGCTATGCACTTAGAAATCACTCCTGGCTCGGTGGACAATATGGGACACTGGGTATTGAACCCAGCTCCGTCCTGTGCAGCTTTGTGCAAGGCAAATGCCCGACAGTTGTGCTATAGCTCTGATCCTGTACTTTTTATTTTGATTTTGGGGTAACAACCACTGGTACTGGGGGGTTATTCCTGGTTCTATGCTCAGAAGGTACTACCTGGTAGTCTCTAAGGACTATCTGGGATGCCAGGGTTTTAACCTCAGTTAGCCAAATCCTATCACTCTGTCCCCCATATATGGTTCTTATTCTTCATTAAATTATTTTGTCAAAAGACAAGAAAACCTAAGGGCTAAAACTCTCTAAAAAAGACCAACCACTTTGACAGCCCTATCAGGGTAGTATATCTCACATAAAAAAATAAATACATTTCAATAAGTGACTCCTTAGCACATTCAGATAACTTCTAAGATTATAAATCACCCAGAGTACCAGATTATTCTTTCATCTCAAAGTTTTCAATGAATAACTCTCTCAATTTAACCATGAATTTAGACTTCTAACAAATAATATTGTTCTTTCACATGTAGAAAAAATATTTAAGAGCTGGAGAGATAGTATATGGGGTAGGCCATTTGCTTTACAAATGACAACCACTGGTATGGTCTCCAACACCCCATATCCCTGGCACCATACAGGATACTCTGGGCACTTGATGAATGATCACTGAGCACAGTCAGGAGTCAACCTGAGCTATGCTAGCTATGACTCAAAGGCAAAAATTAATCCCTGAGGGATTGCCTTCTTCAGAGGTGAGTTGTCCTACCCCCAGACTGTGGAATTAGCTAATTTTTGCTGTGTGTCCAGAGCACGGCATATATCTTGGGCCTTTTCTGCTTTCCTGTGACCTGAGAATTTGATCTCTTTGGCATTCTTCTCTTAGGACTTGCCTTCTTAAGCAGTGAGTCATCCTGCCAACAGACAGTGGAACTAGCTGATTTCTGCTGTGTGTCAGGAGCACCTTCTAGCCTATGAATACTACCATAACACACAATACAAGCATGACAATTGAGAAACAACACAGGCCGACACCAGGCATAGGGAATGAAGATGGCAATTGTAATGACCCGAAAATGGCCACCCCCTATTTCCTCTCTCAGATATGGAGTTTTGAGCTGAAATATGGAGGATGCTCACAGAACTCAAAGAAAGCATAGATCAAGTTAAATAGAATACTAATAAGCATCAAGATGATATGAAGATAGAAATCACAAAACTCCAAACTGAAATAACAGGTTTGAAAAACTCAGCAGACAAACGGAAAATGTCAATGTAAAGCCTATCCAACAGGGTAACACTATCTGAGGATAGAATCAGTGAGCTGGAAGATGAGGTGCATAAAACACCATATGGCAGAATAGATTAGTGAAAAGCAAATGATCAGACAATGGAAAAATATTAAAAAATGTGAACAGATGAAAACAGAAGTGTTTGATAAGATCATCAGAAACAACATAAGAATCATTGCAGTCACATAGACAAGGGAGGAAAATTCCCAGGAAGAAAAACAGTCAAAGGCATCATTAAAGAGAAACTACGAAAGCAAAAGACTACACACAACCACATACCGCACACAAGCAGAGTACCAGCTAAAATTGAATCAAGGAAAAGCAACAAATACACATCCTAGTCACAAGGATGAAACCCACATATAGGAATAGAGTACTGAAAGCAGCAAGATCAAAAAGGGAAATTACATTCAAGGGAGAATCCTTAAGATTTACAGCAGACCTGTCACAAGAAACCCTCAAGGCTAATAGGCAGTGACAAAAGTCAATTAAGTAAATGATTTTCCTAAAGTATTGCACCCAGCAAGACTCACTTTAAGGTTTGAAGGAAGTATATATAGCTTCACAGATAAACAGCAGCTCAGAAACTTTGCAGAGTCAAAACCAGCCTTAAAAGAAAAACTTAAAGGTCTACTTTAAGACTAAACTTTGACCAAGAGAAAGATCAAACTTCTACACAAAGATGGCACTAAATCCCATGACAATTATCATTTTCAATATAAATAGACTAAATGCAGCAGTTAAAAGTGGCTAAATGGATCACAAAATGGAACCCAACATTCTGCTGCCTACAAGAAACACACTTGAATATAGTCAGAACAAACATAGACTCAAAAACAAAGGCTGCAGAAAAACCATCCAAGCAAACAACACACTTAAAAAAGCTGGAGTGGCCATTATAGTATCAGATGACACAAACTTGAACTCAGAAAAGTTGCAAGGGACGATTATGGACACTTTTTACTAATTAAGGGATATGTAAAACAGGAAGAAATCACACTCTAAACATGCGTACCCAACGCAGGACCAGCAAAGTATTTGATACAATTGTTGACAAATCTGAAAAAAGATAACAATAGCATCACAATAATTGTGGGAGACCTCAATGCTGCCCTGTCACCCCTTTTTACGTTAACCAGACTAAACCCAACAAAATATAATAGCTATGAAAAGAGAAATGGAAAAAAGTAAACTTGTTGTTATATTTAGGGCACTCCATCCCCAGAAATCTGGTTTCGCATTCTTCTTCGATGCACACATGCTGGATAGACCACATGCTGGCCAACAAAAAATATCTCCATAAAATCAAGAGGATAGAAATTGTGCAGACTACCTTTGCTCATCACAAGCTACTGAAATTAGACGAGAACTACAAAGGGACACAGAAGAAAAACACCTTGAAATTAAACAACTTACATTTGAACAAGCAGTGGGTCAGAGTTAAAATTAAGGAGGAAATCAAAATATTTCTGGAAACATATACCAATGAAGACAAACTATCAGAATTTATTGGAGACAGCAGAAACTATACTGAGAGGAAATTTTATAGGTTTGCAAGCACACATCAGGAAAAAGAAGGGGCCTACATGAATAACTTAATGACACAGCTTATACAATTAGAAAATGATCAACAAATGGAGCAAAAATAGGTAGGCAAAAGGAAATAGCAACACTCATAGCAGAAGTCAATGAAGTAGAATGGAAATACAAAAAGCAGTTCAAAAGATCAACGAAATCAAAACTTAGTTTTTTGAAAAAATAAACAAGATTGATAAACCACTTGAAAAACTTACAAAGAAAGAAAGAGTGAGAAAATTGATACACTAGATTATAAATAAAAAGGGGGAATCACTAAAGATGTTGCAGAGATTCAAAGGGAAATCAGAGACTAATTTGAGAAACTCTTTGCTATGAAACATGAGAACCTAGAAGAAATGGATAATTTCTTTAACTCATAATCTTCCAAGGGTGAATAAGGATGAGACAGCATATCTAAACATCCCCATCACCTTTAAGGAAATTAAAATGGTTATCAAAAATCTCCTTCAAAAGAAATGCTCAGGGCCAAATAGGTTCACTAATGAATTCTTTCAAACCTGTCAGAGGAACTTCTACCAATCCTTTTCATCTCTTTCATAAAATTGAAGAAACAAGAACACTTCCAAATAGTTTCTATGAAGTCAACATCACCTTAATATGAAAACTAGACAGAGATGCTGCCAAAAATGAAAATTACAGACCAATATCCCCGATGAACACAGATGTAAAGATACTCAACCTAATCCAGGCAATAGAATTTAATGCTTAATCAAGAACATCATTAATCACAATGAAGTACATTTCATCCTAGGAATGCAAGGAAGGTTTAACATCCAGAAATCAATTAACATAATACATCATATCAACAAAAAGAAAAACAGGAATCATATAATCATATAAATAGATGCATAGAAAGCTTTAAATAAATTCCAAAACATATTTCCTATAAAAAAACTCTCATCAAGATGGTAATGAAAAAAAAACTTTTATTAATATAGTCAAGGCCATACACCACAACCAATTATAAATATTATTATCAATGGATATAAACTAAAAGCCTTTCCACTAAAATATGCTACAAGTTTTCCCTCTCTCACCACTTCTATTCAACATTGTATTGAAAGTACTTGCCATAGTGATTAGACAAAAAAAGATATCAAGGGCATCCAGATTGATAAGAAAGAAGTCAAGCTCACTCTTTGTAGATGACATGATACTATATTTAGAAAATCCTAAGGACTCTATCAAAGCTTCTAGAAACTATAAATTCAATAGAATAGTGTCAGACTACAAAATTAAAACGAAAAATTCAATGGCCTTCTTATATACCAATAATGATAGAGAAGATATGGACATAAAAAAAACAGTACCATTCACTCTACTGCCCACAAACTCAAATATTTTGGGATTAACTTTTTTGTATACAAAAAAAATAAAAGTGCTTCAAGAAATAAGAGAGTAAATAAGGAAATGGATACACATACCCTGTTCTTGAATTAATGGGATTAGTATCATTAAAATGGCAATACTCCCCAAAGCATTGTACATATTTAATGCAATCCCTCTAAAGATACCCATGACATTTTTCAAAGAAGTTGAACAAACACTCTGAAATTCATTTGGAAAAATAAACAGCCACGGATAACTAAAGCAATCTTGGGGAAAAGGAATATGGGAGACATTGCTTTCCCCTATTTTAAATGGTATTACAAAGCAATATTTATCAAAACAGCATGATATTGGAATAAAGACAGATCTTCATATCAGTGGAATAGTCTTGAGTGTTCAGAGAATGTTTCCCTAACATACAAGCACCTAATTTTTGATAAAGGGGCAAGAAATACAAAATGGAGTAAGGAAAGCCTCTTTAACAAATGGTGTTGGCACACCTTGTTAGCTGTTTGCAAAAAAGTGAACTCAGACGCCCATCAAACACCATGCACAAAGATCAAATCCAAATGGATTAAATACCTTGATATCAGGCCTGAAACCTTAAGGTATATAGAACAATACGTCTGTAAAACACTTAATGACATTGAGACTAAAGACATTTTCAAGGAAGAAACAGCATTCTCCAAACAAGTGGAAGCAGAGATAAAAGATGGGACTATATTAAAGCTCAGAAGTTTTTACACCTCAAAGGAAATAGTGTCTAATATACAAAAGCCACCCACAGAATGGGAGAAACTATTCACCCAATGCCTATCAGACACGGGGCTAATATTGAAAATATGCAAGTTACTGACAGAATTTAATAAGAAAAAACATATACCTGCATAAAAATGGGGAGAAGAAATGAACAGACACTTCTTCAAAGATGAAATACAAATGGCTAAAAGACACATGAAAAAAATGCTCCACATCACTTATCATCAGGGAGATGCAAATCAAAACAACAATGACGTACCATCTCACACCACAGAGACTGACACACATCACAAAGAACAACAATCAGTGCTGGAAGGAATGTGGAGTGAAAGTAACTCTTATTCACTGGTGTGGGAATACAGTCTAGTCCAACCTTTATTGAAAACGATATGATACCTCAAAAAACTGGAAATTGGGCTTCCATATGATCCAGCTATACCACTCCTAGGAACACAAAAATACAATTCAAATATTCCTTTAGCACACCTCTATTCATTACAATGCTGTTTACAACAGTCAGACTCTGGGAACAACCAAGAAGCCCTTCAACAGATGAATGGCTAAAGAAATTGTTTTACTTATACACAATGGAATATTATGCAGCCATCAGGAGATATAAAAGCCATTTAATTTTCCTATGTATGGTTGTATGGAATCTATTATGCTGAGTGAAATCTGTCAGAGGAAGAGAGATAGAAACAGAAGATTGTCACTCACTTATGGGTTTTAGATGAAAATAAAAGACATTATTGTCATAATTCTCATAGACAATACAGATGAGGGCTGGAAGGTTGAGCTCACACTATGAAGCTCATAACAAAGAGTGGTGAGTGCAGTTAAAGAAATAACTACACTGACAACTGTCATAACAATGTGAATGAATGAGTTAAATAGAAAGCCTGTCTCAAAAACAGGTGGGAGATGGGGAGAAGGGAGATTTAGGGCATTGGGTCCTAAATTGGGGCTGGAGAGATAGCATGGAGGTAAGGCATTTGTCTTGCATGCAGAAAGTTGGTGGTTCAAATCCCAGCTTCTTTTATGGTCCCCAAGCCTGTCAGGAGCTATTTCTGATCTTAGAGCCAGGAGTGGCCCCTGAGAGCTGCCTAGTGTGACCAACCCCCCAACAAAGGCATTGGTGACGGAAATGTTGTATTGATGAAAGTGGGTATTCTTTATATGACTGAAACCCAACAACAATCATTTTATGGCTAAGGTGTTTAAATAAAGATATAAAATAATACCTGTATTTTATTTTAAATATGAAAAACTTCACTTTAATCTTATTGATTTATTGAGGTATTATTTATTTACTATGTTAGTTATTTGGAAAAAGTTAAGATTTAATATATAATGGCCATGAGTGTGAGATGAGTTCTGTGGAGATTAGATACTAAAATGCAGCTAGTAAGGACTTTCGTAGATCCAATACCTTGGAAAATTAGCAAAGGTAAACAGGCTTGGCAGAGATAAAAGTTTGGCAGATTTTTAAATAAATTCCTCTCTAGCCAAATTTGACCAACTCCATTATTCTGTCAGAATATACTTAGAGGGTCAATATGGGAGATTGTATATATCCATACTAATCCTGGAAGAAGGTCAATATAGAAGATTGTATATATCCATACTGACCCCATATTTCATGTAAATCATTCTAAAAATGGACCCAACTTTAAAGGATATAGCTCTTTGACATTGAGACAATTTTGTCAGGTACGAACTGTATTGCAACAGGGGAGAATTATTTCATAATTTTTATGATTTCTCCTTGGTTTAGTAAAGGCAAAATATTCACATCAAACGGATTAGTACTTGAAAATAACTGGGACCCAGGAGATAGCATGGAGGTAAGGCGTTTGCCTTTCATGCAAAAGGTCATCGGTTCGAATCCCAGTGCCCCTTATGGTCCCCCGTGCCTGCCAGGAGCAATTTCTGAGCATGGAGCCAGGAGTAACCCCTGAGAACTGCCGTGTGTGACCCCAAAACTAAAAAAAACTAATATAATCATATTTAGAGAGAGAATATGCATAGGGAGTAGAGATTCTAAAGTAGAAGCAATGAGCTGGAGAAATAATACAGCAGTTAGGGCACTTGCCTTAGTGCGGTAGACCTGCGCTTGATGCCTGACACCACATATTATCCCTTCTCTTCCCGTCCTGTCAGAAAATCCTGAGCATAGAGCCAGGAGTAAGCCCTGAGTACCACTGACTTTAGCTCCAAACCAAGAAGAACAAAAAGATGACAGCAAAATAAACATATTTTCCAAACTAAGGAACAAGATAGAAATCTGCAGCTTCAAGAAATAAGAACTCATGTGAAAAAGGAACTGGATACTGCTCTCAGATGTTTTTCCTGATCTGTAGTAAATATTTCTTTTTTTCATCTCTCCCATAGTATATGTCTTATACAAATATTATTATTTTTAGTGCAAGTCATAATTCTGGGTGATATTCTCAAACTTTATTTGTCAAGTTAAGGGAGTGGTAGTAGTTTCTCTTGAAGTTGTAGGGCCAGCATTAACCACTGCCTGAAATAATACACATGATAGAGTCATGCATTTTGGTAGGTTATCTAAAATTTTGGGGTAAACTTGTCCAGGCTAAAACAGACATAGATCCAAGAAGATTTTGTTTATATTACCATTAGTAGCAAGGACATTAAGTATGTCATTCAAAGGACATTTGGGTACACTTCACAATGTTCCACACAACTCTAGTAGTCATATTGGAAACTACTAACAGTTATATGTAGTTAACTATTTCTAAATATATTTCACATCCCCCAAAATGCACTTCATGCTAAAAAGTGTATGAGATAGATTAGTATTATGTCATTTAGATTATTCTTATTTATTATAAATGATTTCTAAATCATAAAGATATTATTCCCTAAAATAATAAAAAACTAATAGTTCTATTACAGACAGTTCCAGATATATATGAAGATGACATGTGAGAGATTTATTTGTTGCTTTAAGTTAGTTTTGCTTTGGTTTTGTATTTATATTGTATGGTACAACGGGCAGGATACTGTTCTGTGTGCATGCAGCAGGTTTGTGTTCGATCCCTGTCATTCCATTTGTTCCCCTGTGAAATGCCACTAGCAATTCCTGAGGCAGAGCTGGGAGGAAGTTCAGAACACTGCTGAGTGTGGCCAGAAAAGCAAAAGAGAACAAAATAAAAATCAAAGCTTATAACTTCAAAATCTGGAAGTAAAAGAAAGAATGTGAGTGGTATAGAAGGTAATTAATGTATATAACATCTGGTTAATCTTTTATTGTGTCTGCCGTTGAGTCAGAACCAAATCCCCAGTGGTGCTTGCTAACTACTATTATCTCAGTGCTCAGGGAAACATGCAGTGCCAAGGATTGAACCTGGACAAAAAAAAGATAATGCTCCAGTTCTTTGAACCATTTCTCTGACCCCTTAAACGTTTATGCTCTAAAGAGCAGAATCTTAAAAACTGCCTGACAAATTTTCTGACTGTAATTTTCTTCCTGTTTTTTAGACATCTACAAAATAACTTTATTGCTGCCACTACTTTTGGTAATCTGCCTAGAAAAAAATTTACTAGTATCCTATATATTTCTCTTTTAACTAAATTATAAAATAAAATTATTGGACTATTTACAAGTGCACACTGCATTCCTCTTATTGTAGTCTTTAAAAGTTGTCATGTAATAGTAACTTTAAATCCTTTATTCCCCATAATAATTTTAATATTCATCGATATTTTTTCTCAAACTTCTTTTCTCCTTTAAAGAGGATTAATAAAACTAAGGGTATTTTTAAAGTCACAAGCAAATAAGCAAACACATTCATTGATCGTAAATCCTCTAAAATAATGTTTCTTTATTCTTGTGGTTCTATTTATTTAACCCAATTTCTATACTGTGACAAGAACAATCAATATAGGCCCCACATTTCAGTCAGCTTTACTTTCTTTTTATTATCAGTGATACAAATATTATTAGCTTGCAGGTGTTCACTAATCTGTGTACCTAGATTGCACTATTTTTCTTTGGTCTCTTTTTATAACTGTACCTTATATGCATTTGATTCTGTGTTTTTAAATTTTGTCTTTTCCAAAATAGAGAGATATGGTTTGCCCAGGCAAAAATTTCTTTATGCCATTTTAAGAAAATCTTTCATTTTATAAAATGCATTTATTTTTACATTAATGTTTTGGGGAGTATTTTCCTTTCATTTTTGTCTATCACTACTTCACTTATTCCCAAATAAAAATTAACTTCATGGTTTTAAGGAGTGTCTTTTTCGTATGTTATGATATTTGCTTTCTTTTTTTTTTTGGGGGGGGGGTCACACCCGGCAGTGCTCAGGGGTTACTCCTGGCTCC
>PVKC010051023.1:0-10483 GCA_004027635.1 Crocidura indochinensis
CTATGCTGTAAAGGAGAATATGCAGAACTCACCAGGCACTCACCCAACTACCCATACTTTCTGAGCAAGGACTATTCCTCTACTGTGGCTGTTTCATTCCATTATCTTCATCCTTTTCATGTTCCCTGTATACTTTACTGACAGTAATAGCATGGGTGGTACTGTGGCATGAAATTGAGTCCACTGCTGATATATTCAGGGTCCCCAAATATCTCACAAATTGAGAGACCAACTCCCATTCTCGGAGAGACCTTGGAAATAATTGTCCATAATAAATGATCCAAACAGAGATTTTGGGGGACAAAAGTTTTAGTCAAAAGAGCCTAATCCTCCCCGCTTCTATCTCTGTCTCTCTCTTTCTCTGTCTTTGTCTCTCTCTATGTCTCTCTCTGTGCTGTTTCTTCTATCCTTCTCTTCTCTCTCTCCTGTCTCTCCTCCCTGTCTCTCTCCTCTCTCTGTCTGTCTCTCTTCCCCCCCCCCAAAAGCCTCTCTCCAACTGCCTCTCTCTAACTGCCTCTGTCCAACAGCCACTGCCCAACCATCTCTTTTGGCCTGCTCTTCAAGCTCCTTTATTTCTTACTCAATCCCCCCACCTGGAAAGTTCAGGTGGGACCACAGACAAAGAACTAATAGAATAAATTCAAAATAAATGCAATAATTGAGAGACCAATTTCCATTCTTCCATCCGCAATGAATGATCCAGACAAAGAGTTTTGGGAGGACAAAAGGTTTGACCAAAAGACACTAATCCACTCTCGTTCCCTATCTCTCTATCTCTCCTCTCTGTGTCTCTCCTGTCTTTCTCTCTGTCTCTCTTTCTCTGCCTTTCTCTCTGTCTCTCTCCGTGTGTCTCTCTCTGTGCTGTCTCTTTCTTCTGTCCTCTTTTCTCTCTCTTGTCTCTCCTCTCTGTGCTGTCTCTTTCTTATATCCTTCTCTCTTTCCTCTCTGTCTCTCTCCTCTCTCTCTCTGTGCTGTCTCTTTCTTTTGTCCTCTTTTCTCTCCTTCTCTTGTGTCTCCTCTCTGTCTCTCTTCTCTCTGTCCTCTCTCTCCGTCTTCCCACAACCTCCTCTCTCCAACTGCCTCTTTCCAACCCCCTCTATCCAACAGCCTCTGTCCATCCATCTCCTTTGGCCTCCCCTCCAAGCTCCTTTATTTCCTAATCAATCACCCCCCTCCCCCCGGAAAGTTCAGGTGAGACGACAGACAAAGAACAAATAGAATAAATACAATATAAATACAATACATAAAATAAATACAAAAATACTCTACAGCACTACTGGAAATATCTGCTAATATCTGGCCAGTTAAGTCAAGTATTGATCACTAATGCTAGTTTATTTAGTCTTTAATTTTTAAAATTCAGTTAGCATTAGATAAATTTTTTTAAAAAGAGAAAAAAAAGAGTACTATAAACTGTTTCACTATCCTACTGTATTTTTTTATTACATGTCCTTCTATTTAACAGGAGATTGCTGGGCATATGCTTAGCCGGCATATTAGAACTGTTAAAAGAAAGCAACCTCAAACTTCAACTTGGGTTTATTTATCAGGAGAAGAGTGAAGTGAAATAATTTTGCTTAGAAAATATGAGAAAAGTTAGAGAGGGAGAAAAGAGAAGAGAAGAGGAATCTCATGGAGTAAGAGAAAAGAATTACACATCCAAAAATGGGACGTAGGTGAGACTATATTTGAATATGTTGTGCTTGCTCTTACAAAGCTGATACATAAACACACATATGTATATGTAAGAATTCACGAATATGACATTTCAAAAGAACTTGTCTTCATTATATATTCTAGGACTTCGTTGATCTTTCATATTCTGAGAACTTTGTTGGTTTCCATTATATATTCTAGAACTTTGGTAGTCTTCTTTCAGTGTTTTTTTTTTCCCCTAGAACTTTAACTATCTTTCCTTTTTTTTGTTTTTTTTTTTTTTGTTTTTGGGTCACACCCGGCAGTGCTCAGGGGCTACTCCTGGCTCCATGCTCAGAAATTGCTCCTGGCAGGCACGGGAGACCATATGGGACACCGGGATTCGAACCGATGATCTTTTGCATGAAAGGCAAACGCCTTACCTCCATGCTATCTCCCGGGCCCCAACTATCTTTCATATTCTAAAACTTTAATAGTCTTTTTAATATTCTAGAACTCTGGTGATATTCTTTTAGAGTCTAGAACTTTTATGATCTTTTATATTCTAGAACTTTGGCAGTCTTCTTTCATATTCTTATCTGTTACCTTAGTTTCTGCCAAACTTTCTCCTTCTTTTGAAGACCTCCTTCTAGGGCTGGAAAGTCTGTGCTTAATTGGCTTTAGTTCCTATATATCTAAACAGGTTGTAAAGGTTTTACTTTGAATTTGACAAAAGAATTAGCACGTAGAGAATCTTCTTCTATTATATGTAAGCTCATATTTTGGTGTTATTACTTCTGGAAACTCATTGCAAGGGCCTCATTATGTAACTACTTGACTATTTCAGTTTCTTTATTATTTTAGCCTTTTTTGATTTGCAATTACTTTTCAAGTTTTCAAAAACCTTGCATTCTAATTTTTGTTATTGACATAATTACTGATGACATTACAAGCATGTTGTACATAGAATGCCTGGTGCTTTTGCTTAGTTTTACTTTGCTAATGAAACAGTATTATAATTTTACCTTTAATGTCCATTAATTCATTTTATTCCTATTCTAGATAGATCAGGTGCTGGAAAGAAAAAGGAAATTCAGTCTCAGAGACCACTGAGGTTCAGGTTGTTGTCTTAAACTATAAGGAATAATTTCAGATAAAGAATCAGCTGGAGGGGCCAGGTGGTGGCGCTGGAGGGAAGGTGCCTGCGCTAACCTAGGACGGACCGTGGTTCGATCCCCCGGTTCCCCATATGGTCCCCCGTGCCTGCCAGGAGCGACTTCTGAGTGAATAGCCAGGAGTAACCCCTGGGCGTCACCGGGTGTGCCCCCCCAAAAAACAAACAAACAAAAAAAAAGAATCAGCTGGAAAAAAAAACAATGGATTTGCTTTGCACATCGCTGGCCTAAATTCAATCCCTGACATAGCACATGATTTCCCAAGTTAGTCAGGAGTGATTCCTAAGTACAGAGCCAGGAATAATCCCTAAGAATAGCTGTTGTGACCCCCAAAATGAAAAACAAATAGAAGTATAAAGCGTAGCAAAAAAAAGTATTATTATTGGATGAAATACAATTAAGGAATAAACAATGCAAAGTGAATTTGTCTCTATGATTGGGGACTGGTATCTTCATGATGGAGTGTGTTGTTAAATAACTAATAACAGAATGTCAAGCTGCCTCAGCATAGGTCAAGAGTCAATGGGAAGGTGTTGTTAAGGAAAATATTTAGGTATAGTTTCTCTTCAATCTCTCAAGTGTTATCAAGGCACCACCTAATCAATTATCTCCATGTAGAGAAGAGTCTTTGTCCTGAAGTAGTGCAGGATGGCTTCTTTCAAAATTGTATCTTGTCTCTCCAAAGCCAGACTGTTTCCAAGGCCCCTGACATTTTCCAGCAAGAGGTCACCCTACTTGACTCTTACCTCAATTTCTACCAGTGTCAGAAATGATATATTATTTGTTTGTTATTTGTTTGTTTCTTGTTTGTTACTATTTGGAGACTACACTGAGTGTTGCTCAGAGTTTACTCCTGACTGTGAATTCAGAAATTATTCTGTACTCTGGTAGGGCTCTGGGGATGATATGGGATGGTGGGGATTGGACCAAGTCAGCTACAAGACAAATGTACTATCTTCTATACAATTGCTTTAACCCCAGAAAAGGTATTATTAATTCTAATTTACAGATGACAATGCTGAATTTCAGAAGCTCAAAATGTGAACTTGTAAAGCTGCAGTTCTATTGATGTTTTATATATTATTATAAATAGGTAATTGTGAAATATATTAATTTGAATACTTAACTTTAAATTTATACTCTATATGATATGCTAGTTTTCAATAATTCAGTCTCTTGAGGATCAATATAATCATCCTACAATTTTAAGGTACTGATATGTTTCTGTAAAATAATACTTTGCAATAACATCTTGTAATATATCTACATAGTGCATACTAATCCTCAGTGAAAATTAGAGGGCAATACTAGTCATTTTAGTGTCTTCCATTCTAGTCAAGACCTGGTTTAAAAGTGGGGACTTAATTAATTATATATACTTTTAATTTATTTGATCAGTACAGTTAACAGAATGGTATGACCTTATGGCCGAGGACTTATTTGATTTATTTGAGGGTCATGTTACCCGAAACTGCTACAGCTGGTTTCTTCTGCATTTGAAAAGTGTGAATGACCTGAACAAACATAGACAGTAGTTAATAGTAAAGCTTCAATTAGAATTTCGGCTCTTTGATTACATGTCTTGTGAAGATTTTAAAATAGAATAACAAGATATGATCAAATCTTATCTAAAAGCTAAATACAGATTATATGTTTGTTTGGTTGGTTGGTTTTGGGTTTGGGCCACACCCAGCAGTGCTCAGTGGTTACTCCAGGATTTTCAATAATTTTATTTTGAAATATGAAAAAATGAGAGAGGGAGAAAACAGACTACCTGTTATATCAATGTTTCCTAAATATCAGTCATTTTGGTACTATGCACAATATTATATAGGCATAAGTGTTATTATTAAATGATTTGTCCTTTCATTAGTCATTCATACATCTGACTTCGAAAATATGTAATATTCTTTTGAGCAAAGCTTCTGTGAAGTTACAATTTGAATTTTCTTCTTTCTTGTACTCCAAGGTTGAATTTTCAAAACTCCATGTATGAACTAGAATAACTGCAGGCTAACTCTGATTAGTCTTCTTATCTCAACATAATAAAGTAGCACCAATATAAAGAACATCTGTCTTATTACAGTCATTTTTAAATTAATTGTTGCTCTAAAAATATCATACCTACCATCAGGGCAACTCAACCTATCACAATTTGGAAAATTAGCAACACATGTTCATTCTTTATGGCACACTCTTTGCTATTGTTATTTTAACATCCACAAATGGTTATTTGTTTACAAAAAAGCAATTTTTCTCAGCTTTTTTAAAAATTCACTCCAACAGAGGCCTGAAGGAGCATATAGCCTTTTGGAATATCCATAAACTTTTGTAATGTTGTAAAGGTTAAAATAATTGCTCCAATGTCAAATGGAACTGACTAGAGGGAGTAATTCTGAGTTAGGAGGAGAACATTATTTGCTAAACATATTTATTCAGTCTGTGGAGTATGGAATAGAATCTTTCCTAAATCTACATTCAGAGACTTCCTTTTGAATGTAAGGTAATGTATTTTAAATATATGGATACTGAATTAAGAAGAAATAAATACTACCGAATATCATCATGAGATTCGGAAAATAATTATTCTCTAATTGTATAATTATGATGAAATAGTGACTATTTTAAAAGCTTCTTAAGTATACTGTGATTATATATTATTTAAAAGCAAAAATCTCAAAGACATTGATGAAATTAAATGGTAGTATACTAATATCAAATATACTAATTTATACTAAAGTCAAATAGCAATAATGACATTTTTACATGTTAAATTTCCTTGCATGTAAATGACTTGGGTTCATATACTATTACTCTATATAGTACTCCTGAACCATATATAGGTATGATCCCTGAATGGGTAGCCAGAAATAATCCCTGAGTACCACCAACAATGGCCCCTAAGATAAAAATCATATAGTTATTGATTGACTTAATAAATTATCAAGCTGAAGTAATATTAAGATATTTATAATAAAAGACTAGTGTCTTAACAGGAAAGATATAGGTGTAAATAGTAGTAATAACATGTGCTAATAGAGAAAGAGAATAAAAAGTAGCACAGCAAATGACCAGAAGGAAAAAAACACTAGACATTAAGAAGATCCTAAAAAGAATTTTCTCCCCACAAAATATACAATATCATGTCTAATATAACATTTGGTTTTAAGCATTTAAAATTCAGAGAAAATCCTCAGTATACCTGTTCCTTTAAACCTTCTATTGGTGGTCATATGTTATGTCAGATTTATTGACATAAAACTTTAGACACAGGATAATGTTTTCTGCAGCTATTGCAGAAGTTTGAAAAATACTACTAAATACAAATATGAATTTTTTGTATCATAGGAAGAGAATAATATGTAACCTAGATAGGTTACATATGTTAGGATCTCAAAAAATGAGCATTTTAGTATTACAAATGTAATAGTGTATACAAGGGAAACTGTACATGTAGTAATGGTAAAATTTATTGTCACATAAATATAATTTTGAGTACATTCTGACCATGATGAAGTGTAATTTGTCTCATAAAAATACTTAGGACAAAGCTGGTTGTGTTAGAACCTGAGTGTAATCTTAAAACTAGAATGTGCCTTATGCTCTTGGGGATAGCCAGAGCTAATGTCATATATAATATATGACATCAGAAATAATTGAAGGTTAAAGTAGAGGCAAGTGATTTTCTGATCTTCTTTTTTAATAGAAGCACACTCATCTTTGTGTCCTTAGCAATAAAGGGCAGAATGAGGTATCAAGGACCAAGTCATAGAGGTTATTTCAATTATTCAGTTAAGAAATAAAGTTTGGGCCAAAAGTGATGGTGAAGGAAATAAAGTGCAGTTTGGCATATAAAAAGAAATAATATTAATTTCTTGGAATTATTAAATATTGTGTAAACAAAAATATTCAGTCCTTTGAGAGTTGTATAAAAGTTAGTTATCCCTTTGTCCCCATACAAGGCATTTTTAAGGCAGTGAAGCTATTCTGTATGGTATCACATATGTATATGGCTACTTATAAATTGATAGAATGTTCAACATCAGGAGAGAATCCTAATGTAGACTATGAGTTTTGGTGATTATGATGCATCAAAAAAGTTTACCAGCTGTGATATATTGTTAACATGATGAAGGATACCAATTATAGGAAGGGTATGATTGCATGTGGTGCCAGTGGGGAGTACATGAAATCTTTCCATTTCCATGAACATAAAGCTCACATTTTAAAAAAGTTTTAATATAACTGTTTATTTTTAAATAAACACCACAGCAAGACATAAAATCTAGAGACTAAATTAAATAGACTATCTCTACAATATGGAAAAGGAGCAAAAATTGAGAAATGAGAATTGGTAAAACAGATTTAGGTCACAACAGTTCAGTTCTTTTTTTTTCTTTTCTTTTTTTTTGGGGGGGGGGTTGGGTCACCCCCGGCAGTAATCAGGGGCTACTCCTGGCTCCATGCTCAGAAATTGCTCCTGGCAGGCAACGGGAACCATATGGGGCACTGGGATTCGAACTGATGACCTTTTGCATGAAAGGCAAGCACCTTACCTCCATACTATCTCCCGGGCCCCCAGTTCTTTTTTTTTTAAACGTTTGTTTTGTTTTCTTTTGTTTTGTTTTGGGACCACACCCATTGACATTCAGGGCATTCAGGGGTTACTCCTGGCTATGTGCTCAGAAATCACTCCTGGCTTGGGGGACCATATAGGACGCAGGGGATTGAGCTATGGTATGTCTGAGGCTAGTGCTTGCAAGGCAGAGGACTTCTAGTGCCACCAATCTGACCCCAGGAATCCAGTTCTTAGAGAAAAAAAAGCTGTTTTGTATTCTTTACCCTTCTATGAACTTTCATGTTTATATGCCAGGAAGTTGTAATAGATCATTTTATAATCCATTGGCTCTTTAACTCCTTCACCCCCCTTCTCTTATTTTACTTTTCACTTCTAGCTTCTAATTTTTTTGGAGATGGGTTCTTGTTTATTTTGGAGCCATACCTGGCTGTCCTCAGGACTTGCTCCTGATTCTGTGTTCAGGGAAGTTATTGGAAGATATTGGGTAAGCACATTCGGTTCTTGTGATCAAACCTTGGTTGGTTGGTTGCCAGGCAAGTGACTTGATTATTGTACTATCTCTCCCCTAACTTTTTTTTTTATAGTCAGAGAAGTTCATTCATATGGATGAACCTTTAAATATTAGATAACCTCATGCATTTCCCCTGGAAGTGTACATGTGTTCTGCACCATATACAGTGTACAGTAGCTCCAGATATATCTTACATACAATATGATTAGTGGTTATGGATCTTTAAGCCTGGTTGATTGGAACAGGTGTGGTAGCACAGAGGGTAGGGCTTTTGTTTTGCACAAGTCCAACCCATGAGGTCACCTGAGCATCACCAGGTATAAACTCTGAACACAGATCCAGGAGTAATCACTGAGCAAACAAACAACCAAAACAACCAACCAAACAAATAAAAAAGACATGTTTTAAAGCTTGTTTTCAGTGATTAAGGCTCTTCTTTTTTGTTGTTTTTTTTGTTTTGTTTTTTATTTTTGGGGTCACATCCGGCAGCACTCAGAGGTTATTCCTGGCTCTATGCTCATATGGGATACCAAGATTCGAATCACCTTCCTTCTGCATGAAAGGCAAATGCCTTACCTCCATGCTATCTCTCTGGCCCCTTTTAATTTTATTTGTGTGTGGGGGGTTAAGGCTCTTCTTAAAATATTCCCTTAAATTCTTAAAATTGATTTGTACTGTGTGCTTTGGGTATGTATATATGGCACATTTGTTCTTCACACATTCAAGTCTTTTTATCCCTTCCCTCTATCACTCTATCTGGCAGATCAAAAATTGGCAATAATGAAGGTACAATGCATTCATTTCCAGTCAAAAGGTAAAGAGTGTCAGCATGATGAGCTCCTTTGATCAGAAGATGTTTTCCTAGCATAATTATATAGCCTGACAGGTTATATATCATCGGCCTTAACACTTGCAGCCCTCATGTCAAGGAGAATGTCATTTGCTTGAATACAAAGTCACACTCTAATAATCTTTGTAGTTTGTACTTTTCTATTCAGCTCAAGGCTGTATTAATTTTCTCTGAACAGCAGGAGACATTCAAGTGTCGATGGGTCACTACCAGGATCCATTAAAAAAAATAAAGGAAGAATTTCATGCCCTGTGTATATTCATCTGGAGGCAAATGTAAATTTATCTATGAGCACTAATTCCCACATACTTTTTATCAAAAATCACAGGCATATGTAATGGATTCACTTGGACAACAATGAAGTATTTTAAGATTGTTTTAGATTTAGTGTATTTGATAATAATTGTTATCTATAGTTATTTAATAAGTAGTCTCAAAACTAAGAGACTTAAATAGCATAAGTACTCATGAGGTTATAGATTCTGTGTATCATGAATCCAGGAGCTGAAATGCTTTTGTTACCTGAGTTTTTCTCATGGGTTGGTATTCTTTATTTTTTTAATTTTTTAATTTTTTGATTTTTTTGGTTTTTGGACCACACCATTTGACGCTCAGGGGTTACTCCTGGCTATGCGCTCAGAAATCGCCTCTGGCTTGGGGGACCATATGGGACGCCAGGAGATCGAACCGTGGTCCATCCTACGCTAGCGCTTGCAAGGCAGACACCTTACCTCTAGCACCATCTTTCCGGCCCCGTGGGTTGGTATTAAGTTTTGAGAGTGGTCAAAGCATAGTCTATCAACGTTTCTCATTTTTATGATCAATAAGTTGGTTCCGGTGGCTTGTAGATGGCCAGATTTACTTTTTTATGGAGTTCTTTGTAGTGCTGTTTGGATGTACTTTTAACATATTCATAGGCTATAACCAGATATCTGCATTTAGGAACCTTGTAGTGCTAGAGGAGCCATGTGGGATGCTGGGAAAAGAACCCTAGTTGGATCTGTACAGTACAAATGTAATCTACTCATCATATACTTTTAATTAGTGCATAGCCTTCCTATTTATTGTAGTAGAAATCTATTTAAGGGCATAGGCAGCTTACTCACAGGGGACCATGATTGCCAGTATCTATATGGATAAAGGAGATATTGGATTAAAGAAGAAATCTTAATTAGCCTGTATCATATAGCTTCTAGCAAAGTTGTCTTGGAATCACTAAAATGGACTCTTAATCTTGACTTTTTCTACTCTTATATTCTTTGTGTTTCTTCTAGTCAGACTAGCAGAAAAAATACTAGGAGAAAACTAACTGGTTTTCAAAAACAAACCATACTTCTCTTCTGATATTTCTATGATGCATTTCTTTGTTTGTTTTTCTTAGGTTCTATACCTGGTTATTATATTCAGGGGTTACTCCTGTTTCTGCATTGTGGCTGCAGTGTTCAGGCGACCATATTAGATGCCTATAGTCAAACCCAGATCAATTGCAAAGCAGCAACTGCATTATCTTTAAAGTCCCCTACATTGTTCTTCTCATGAGTTGTATTGTGGATAGTCTCTCTATTAAGTCAGGATTTCAAGCCATTGACTGATAAAAAGTGACAAAGTTATTGAAGACTTGGCTGAGTTAATTAAATATGATGTGTGTCCTTTGCTACTGCATCTTTCTGATGAATAATTGATCTGTCGAGTAGCATATTCAGATTTTCATTAAATGGCTATAGGGCATTTAT
>PVKC010051024.1:0-10486 GCA_004027635.1 Crocidura indochinensis
AGAGGTGAAATTCAATGGTCTAAACACCAGTTCAAGGTACTACACTCAAAGATGTTTCCAACCAATAAGTAACAAGGCATATACTGGTATGATGGGATCCGATTAATTCCACACAAGGGTCCTGGTTGTGAGGGATCAGAGTAATGGGACAGCTGGTAGGGTACTTGCCTTGCACATAATCAACCTGGTTTCAATCCCCACTACCCATAAGACCCCTCATACCCTTTCTCACTTGAGCACAGAGCTCAGAGTAAGAGCTGCACTTCTGGATGTGGCCTCCAAACAAACAAAGAATCATAATTCCAGCAATATATTGGAGGGAAAGAGAAATCACTGTGCTTTCCATTTTTAGAACACTTGAGTATTGAGCTTCAATATTTCCATTAACCCTACACAATACTACAGATGTGTTGTCTCTTGTAGTCAATAGCACCCGAAAGATATAGGATCCATCTGTCCATGCCAATCCTGAATCTGTACACAGATACTAATATTGGTCAGTGTACCTACTTAACTTGCCTTGCATGCAGAAGGACAGTGATTCGAATCCCAACATCCTATATGATCCCTTTAGACTGCCAAGAGCCATTTCTGAGTGTAGAGCCAGGAGTAACCTCTGAGCGATGCCAGGTGTGACGCAAAAACAAACAAACAAGCAAACAAACAAAAAGAATACATTGCCTTCAGGGGAAGGGTCCTTGCCTATCTGCCCACCTGCCTGCTTTAGTCCCATGAGCCCTGCCAGCAGTGATTTCTGAGTATATATAGAGCCAGATGTAAGCCCTGAGCACCAGTGACTATGACTCTTCAGAAAAAAAAAAGACATTGATAAAATGTTAATTTGTTTAAAGCTAGCGAGTCATTACTAGAGACATTTTATAGATCTCCGTTAATCTACTCATTAGAAACTTTTGGTCACAATTATTTACTTAATTGCAGAAACACCATACAGATCATATTTCCCTATTTTGTTCCATGGGTTTTCTAATTGTCTCTAGTTTTTTGGGGGGTCACCCCCGACAGCACTCAGGATTACTCCTGGCTCTGCACTCAGAAATCTCCCCTGACAGGTTCAGGGGACATATGGGATGCTGGGAATCAAACCACTGTCTTTTGAGTAGGCCACTGTGCTATCTCTCCAGCCCCTATCTAAATATTTAAGACTCATTGACCAATCATATTTCCATCCAGATATTCTCTCTTGCCTTCCTAATCTGCTCCTTCATTTGTTCATCTTTCTCTTCACAGAGCTCTTTCACTTATCAAAGAGTGATGGGCACGCCCCTTATATCAGATGCTCAGTTTGATGCCAGATCCACAGAATAGTCACAGAACAATCCACTGACAGTTCTTTGGCAGTTTGCTACAGCCAGAAGGAGCAGAGTCCAGAGCAAGCTGTGTTAGATGCTTAGGCAAATAGCTGTCCTAAGAGGGGAGCAAAGAAGTGTTCTGCTTACTTCCCAGCTGTGGAGATGACCTCACTTTCTAACTAACTCTCTTATAAAGTCTCTTGGTAAAGGAGAATGGAGAATAGCAAAGACACTAAAACTTAGCTGAAGAAAGGGACTTGGGGAATTCCTGAGCTCTGTGGTTGGAACTGTGGGTGATGCAAAGAACTAATGAGAACCATCTAGCAAATAACACCCATCCTATGTATCCTCTGAATGCCCCAGGACACTGGCACCCCATACTGAGCACCTGCACTGAGTATCATGGATTGAAGCCACCTGTACTCAACCAGTGAACAACCAGTTCAGTTGAGTAGTCCAGGATTCCTGGGCTTTGTTTAACCAGCTCCCTAATCTGACAATCACTCTTGGGGCTAATATTTCAAATACCAGCTTTCCCTCATATGCTCCTAGAATTACATCAACTTGCTCTATTTGGACAGCCTTTGAGCATTGTTTTTATTCTGAATTCTATTGTTTCTCACATTAACCAGCTATTCTAAATGTGTATGCACCATTATGCTTTTGACAAGCAAATCATTTTATATCTATTTACTTACAGAACTGTCAATTTTTGTCAGAAGGGGGATTGCATCTATATATGGCAGACACAGTGTGCATTTTTTCTTGAAAGAATACAAAATAAATGAATACTAATCTAAGAGAATTTTTTTTATCAAAGGGCACTTTTAATTCTCTGGTAACTTTTATACATGCTGCCTCTTACTAAATTAAACTAAAATTTTGCCATAGATATCTAAATGGCGATTGATTCTTGTCATTAATGTCCTCAGCAATGTGGAAATTAAACATCTTTCTTGTTGTGACTCTTTCATCAAAGGTATTTATAATAAATCATTCATATTTTCAGATATCTTGGTTGGGAAGAGGAGAGTGAGAAATACATGGGTTAAAATACAAGCAAGCATAATGAAGGTACCATGACCAAACAGCTGTAAGATCACTAAGTAGTAAGCTAGGCACTGAGGGGACCACTCATCCTAGCAGCCTCGGGGGTGAGGGGGAGAATATGGGAGGCAGGACAGGAACGGAGGTGGAGGGAGGACAATTCGGTGATGGGAATTCCCCTGATTCAATGTTAATATGTACCTAAAATATTACTGTGAATGATATGTAAGGCACTATGATTAAAATAAAATTATATTTAAAAATACAAACAAGAAAAATGTTTATGTGAGAATAAGGTTCACGTCTGGAGTCCAGGGCCAAGGGATAACTCAAAGATGTGGTCATGTGAGACCAGAGGACTTGACAGAGCAGGTAAGAAAGTGCTCTGAGATGTATCTAGTTGTGCTCACATTTGTTCTGATGTCCAAGTCAGTTTCTCTGTCTCTGTAATGTCTGATGAAATTTTTTAAACAGATGTGAGATGCATGGGGGCATGCAGTCAGTATTAACAACACATCTTACTCCTCATTGTCACCAAATGGGTATCAAGCAGTTGAACTGCTTGCTAAAGTCTCCCTATATCAGCTGAAAACCCATTTGAGTCAAAAAGAAATAAAAATTCTATGAAAATTGATAAACAGACTTTTTGTTTGCCAAAAGTTTGTTGAAGAGTGCTCTTGAGAACAATGTCTGCAGTATGGAACCCTATATAGAAAAAGGACAATACCTATAATGATGGAATTGGAGAAAGGGAAGTGTAAATTTTGATGACTCAGTCAATTTTGCAGGAGACTGGAGCTGATCTAGCCCTTTAGAGGACCATTGAGTTTTGCTAGAGAATGGGTTATCTTTTTTGAGATGACATGGAGTGTCTCTGTCCTCTGAGGTCAGTTCCCTTCCAGGAGAACAGTGCTGAGAAACACACATTGTCAATACTTGGAATATCTCAGACAATTGTGCCTCAAATCTACAGAGGATCTGGGTAGCATATCATGGAACTATAAGAGTAAAGAATCAGTTCTGAGAAAGTATAGCCTCAACACAATCTACCTTTTCTTCTAACATGTTGCTCTGATTCTAACAGAGTTCACTTTTTCTGCCATCCATTTCCTATTCTGTTTTGATGATTTTCCAGTCAGCATAGATGTAGAACCATTCAGTTCTTTAGAGAAAACTGTTCTCTCCAGGTAAGTCAGAAGGGCTAACCTTCGACCTGTCCTGTACTGCAACACCATTCCAGACTCGGGTCTTTAAGTGTAACTTTAGTTCATAGTCCATCTTCAGCTTCAGTATTGCAGCCCTTTATTTAACGGCTCATGCAAATAGATCTCTATAGTTTTCAACCTGTCCAGAAACACAGACAACATCTTATGGTGCTCACTGCCTCTTACCACTGCCAGCAGCTCTAATTCTCAACATCCATTGCTCTGTTACTCAGCTGTACATTGATTGGTTAGTGCTGATTGCTGACTGACCACCTGTTGCCACCTTGTGACATTGCCTCTTCCTTGTGGTCTGCTCTTTTTTGTCTCTCATCCATCTGCATCATGCATAGGTGTGTGCCTGAGCTTTCAGCAGACATACATTGTTTTCTCTCACCTTTGATCTGAATGTCCCTCTGCAGATTTACTGTTTGATCACTGGAGCTGTGCTGCTTGCTGCAGTGATAGTTGCCCAATTGTTGGATCTTCTTGTCATCAGTCTGGAGCTGTGTATGAAAGTAAAAGAAATACCTGATCCATGATTTGTGTTTGTATCTTACTCATCCTCAATTTTAACTATTTCTTATTTCTGACTGACTACACCTTGTGTAAGTGATATTAAAAATGACTAATCAGGGGGCCGGGCGGTGGCGCTGGAGGTAAGGTGCCTGCGCTAACCTAGGTCGGACCACGGTTCGATCCTCCGGTTCCCCATATGGTCCTCTGTGCCTGCCAGGAGCGACTTCTGAGCGAATAGCCAGGAGTAACCCCTGAGCGTCACCGGGTGTGCCCCCCCCCAAAAAAAAAAACCCAAAAAAATGACTAATCAAGGTCAAGAAATACTACAGTGACCAAGGTTATGACCTTGCACAGAGCTGACATTGGTGGATCCATAGCACTCTATATGATCTCCTGATTCCTATCTAGAGAGATCTCTGAACCAGGAATAAGTACTGAGCACCACCTGATACAGATCCAAAACAACAACACAAAATGGTCAGTCAGATAATTTGGTTATCTTTCACTTCCTCATGTCCACCAAAATACCTCCCTAGGGCTGGAATGATAATTCAGTGAGTAGGGAGCTTGCATTGCATACAGCTGTTCTGTATTCAATACCTGGCATCCTAGATAATCCCCCAAATATTGCCAGGAGGATTTTTTTTAAATTTTAAACATAATTGATTGATTGACTTGTTTGGGGGCCAAACCCAACTGTGCTTAGGGGTTACTCCTGGCTCTGCACTCAGAAATTGCTCTTAACAGGCTGAGGGACCATATGGTTTGTCGGGAATTGAACTGGGTCCCTCCCGGGTTGACTGCATGCGAGGCAAATGCCCTACTGCTGAGCTATCTCTCAGTCCTGCCAGGAGGATTTTGAGTGAAGTGCCAGGAGTAATCCTGAGTACCACCAGGCGCCCCTCCCCCCCAAAAAAAAAACTCTTTAGCCAAGGAGACAACCCGGGCATTCCTTGGCAATGGGTATTATTATTATTATTATTTTTTTTGGTTTTTGGGTCACACCCGGCAGTGCTCAGGGGTTACTCCTGGCTGCATGCTCAGTAATTGCTCCTGGCAGGCACGGGGAACCATATGGGGCACCAGGATTCAAACCGATGACCTTTTGCATGAAAGGCAAATGCCTTACCTCCATGCTATCTCCCGGGCCCCAGGTATTATTTTTTAGTCCTTTACCCAATTGACATGAGAAATAGTATAGCTTTGGTACAGAGTGAGCACTTAGAATCACCAGAGAGCTCTAGTCAAACTGGAGAATCCCCATTGCTCTCATAATTCTATGGAAAAAACCTTCTCTGTGGAGCTTGAATATGCAGAGATAGATGTCTGCTTTCATGAGGACCTCCACACTTTCCAAAGCATTTAAGAAAATAACCCAACATACAATTGCAATAGCTCCCAGGTAGAGGCATCAGGTGAAATTAATTTATAACCATTTTCCCCAGAATCCTTTACTTTTGTTTAGAATTATCATATAGTTGAGAAAAAGCTGAGTGACAATCTGCCACCAAGAAAGCATGACACACGTGGTGACATTGACACAATTTCTCTATGTGGTGTCCTTGCCTCCACCTGCATGAGACTGTATTCATAAGCTACTGAATTTCCTTCCATCCTAATTTTTTGAGCTTCTATGTGTCTGCTATTTAAATAAATGATTCAAGGAGAATCAAAAACACCCACTCAATATCAGCATGAAAATCTCAACTTCTACACATACTTTCAAAGTTTGCAGCTTTCATTTTTGGGGCTCAAACCCTTTTAAATGTTCACCCCTTCTGCTTAGAAAGGCCCAGTGAATCTGTCTACTGGACAGGTTCATTAACAAATTAATAGAGTAATCAGCAGGGCTTTGTATGCATTTTAGAGATAAAAAAACGGGTAACAGCATTCTTTGACTCTTTAATGGGCTGATAAGCAGCAAGTATCTGCTCTGTGGCTGAACTAATCACACAGATAAAGGAGGTAAAATCAATCCTGAGTTCTAGGAGGTCACTTACTAGTAGAGTTGTACAATGAATGCAGCAGCAACAACAAAAAAATTGGGGCCGAAAAGAAGGACATTGGTCTTTGTTGTTTTTGTTTTGGGGTCACACCCAGAAGTTCTCAGAACATACTTCTGGTTCTACACTCAGAAATTACACTTGAGGAAGCATATAGATTGTTGAGAATCAATCGTAAATTGGCTGCATGCAAGGCGCCCGACATATTTTTGAGGAAATGTTTTAGGAAAATGCCAATTTTTGGACTAGTTTGACACCTAAGTGCTAAGTTAGGAAAGAGAAGAACACAGCTTTCCTGTCTTTCCTTCCCCTCCAGTTTAAAATTAGGTGAATTGGGCTGCTTTGGAGAGTGAAAGATTAACAGCTCCAGGATTTTGCAGACAATTACCTGGCAGTTCTACTGCTTTGCCTGCCAGCATCCAGACAGGTGTACACACAGGCACTGAATTTCCACCCAGGAAAGTTTTGCTGCCTCTGCCAATTTGTTAGGGTTCCTCACATTGGGCTTGGCTACCACTAGGCCACTGTCCATTTTGGGCAGAGAGGTCATGGGAGCTTCTTTTAGTTCTAAGTTGACAGATCCACAAATAGGTTTACACTGAGAGCACATAGAGGTGGTGTAGGGACTGGTCATGGGGACAGAAGGACACTGACTACTTCCTACAATCCATCAACTGGAGGGTGAGTGCCCACAGAAGTGGAACTATAAAGATGGCACAAAATTAAGTGTGATTAAGCCTTCTAAAGATCTTGAAGTCCTACCAGTCTCATGCCAGCTGTTGTTAATCTACACCCAAGACCTACATGATCTGCACAGTGTAAGAACTGATCTCTACCACCCACTTTGGGGAGCTGAGGTTTCCAGAGGTTATACTATCCACAAGAAAGAAGCCAGTTCCAATCTCTACTAGATGCAGGCTCCTTATATTTTATTTTGGAAAAGAATTATTTTTGGCAAAGGCAAGGTAGTGAAGTCAATAGTTTTTATTTAGGAAATAGAAGTGGGGAAGAGAGAAGTTGATTCTGTGGATATTTTCTAAGATGCCTTAGTCTGGGGCATTCTGATTTGAACTCTGTGTAGCTTTAGTCTATGTTTTATCAAGACCTTTATTCCTGCTGAGTTATCTTCTGAGAATGCCCAGCTTTATGTTTTGGGCAGGTCTGTCTTAGGTTGGAGCCTTAGGCCAGTCTTAACTTGACCTGGGTCATCTTAAGTCTGGAGACTAAGGCTGGAGAAGGACTTTAGTTTCAGATATCATCTGGATTTTAATCTTAAGGTTTTCTGAAATTCATTTTCAAGCACTCTGAGTTCATAGACATGTCTCCTAGGTCTGGCCAAGGGCATGACTATTTGCCAGTAACTATCAGTAACATCTTGTACTCAACCATATGACAAACCTTAGTCATTTTTCCAATTCAGGTTTATCTTTGCCAAAAGGTTATAATTCCTTTCTTATTCATTTAACAATAAAGAGCGGTCACTCACTGTTGTAAGGTGACCTTGAAGCAGAGAACTGGGGCCCTGGTTCAGCTTTTTAACACCATCCATTTAGGTACCCAGGACAATCTTGCCCACTTCTGGAGGTGTACATTTCTACTCAGAAGATAGAGCAAGAGAAAGGGGAGCTTTCCCTACATAAAGTCATCTCGGAAAGTGCCCACATCTATTTAGTCAGAAGAAGGAGCACAGTAAACCCAACGACTTGCCACAAAATTCCAGGATCCCATGATGAAGAGCTAAGTACATATCAACACTCTCTGCCCACAAGGACCAAGGGTTACCCTTCTTCTGAAATGTCGGAGCTTATGTTATTTCAGGAGTATAAATGAAGTTGTGTTTTATAGAGGAGAGACAGGGAAAATACGAATAGATGTAAAAATAGTATTGATAATTATTTTTCAATGCTAATTGAGAGACATATTTGTCAATTCTTGATCCTTCTTGGAACAGAGAATCACTAGACAGTCTGGAATATATCTGTAGTCCTTGAGGTCGATAATATGGGACACATACACATACATTCTCTCTATATGTGTGTTTATATATCTATATAAAGTTTATCATGTCTAAAAATGCAAAGAATACCAGATGCTCTGGACTTACCCAATATGATCTGTCATATGTCTCTACAGAATGAGACAAATGCCTGTTTGAATAGGAATACAGAATAGGAATGCTAGATATCTAGGTGCTTTGGATATTGAGACAGAAATTTTCAAGAGACCAGAACTCTTTTCCTAGGGGAGGTTATTGAGTAAAGGGGTTTGTGAAAGGACAAGAGAGAGACTATGCCTAAGCACAATAGCATAGATCAAAGTGTCATTGCTGGATCCCGGAAGGAACTTGGCCAACTCTCACACATAAGATTTGAATATATTATTCATATCTGGTAGCTTACTCATCTTTTGCCTGGAAATAATACATTCATTTGGTTTCAGGAACCACATATATGAACGACTGGTACATTTATGCCTGACTGAGTTCTGTTGTGGCAAATGTCACTACAGTCAGCACATGCTGTTGGAGATTAAGAACAAATGGCCTCAAAATAGAAAAGTTGCCCTTTATCATATGGCTCATGAGATGCTGTCATGTGGTCCAAGGTGGAAGAGCTGTTTATTTCCCATGGTCCATCATGAATGACCTATTTTGTTTCTGCCTCCCTGGAAGTATGAAAAGCAAACAGATTGGGACCCGGGAGATAGCATGGAGGTAAGGCATTTGCCTTTCATGCAAAAGGTCATCGGTTCGAATCCCAGTGCCCCCTATGGTCCCCCGTGCCTGCCAGGAGCAATTTCTGAGCATGGATCCAGGAGTAATCCCTGAGCACTGCCGGGTGTGACCCAAAAACCAAAAAAAAAAAAAAAATGAAAAGCAAACAGATTGTTTAATCCACTGCAAGGACCAGAGCTATGAACTACCCTACTACTTGCTGGTCGTGTGGAGACTGAAGATGGGAGTTTGTAATCAAACCATAGTTTGTTCTAGAAAGCAATTTTAAGAATTTTGAGCGATTTAGAGTTTTGGGTGGGTAAGAAAACAAGTAAAAGTTTTTACTGCATTTAAGAGGTAAACATAGAATTTGGGGGCAGAAAATTTTATTTAGGCTTAAGTCTCATCTCTTAGTTGTATCTTTATCACATTTTATTGACATGTTGCTTCAATCAACTTGAGGGGAAATAACTCAACTTTTATTTTTTTGGTTTTTGGGTGACACCCAACAGCTCTCAGGGGTTACTCTTGCTCTGTGCTCAGAAATTGCTCCTGGCATGCATGGGGGACCATATGGGATGCCAGGATTCGGACTACTGTCTGTCCTGTGGTGGTGGTGTGCAAGGCAAAGGCCCTACCACTGTGCTATCTCCCCAGCCCTCAGCTTTTTGTTTTGCTTCCTTTGTTTTGTCACACCCATGGTGCCCTAGAGTTATTCCTGACTCTGTACTCAGGAATCACTCCTGGAGATGCTTAGAAAACCATATGGGATGCTAGGATTAGCTGCTTGCAAGGCAAGAGTCTTAATTGGTGTACTATCACTCTGGCCTTTACTTTAGACTTTTGCTCAATAATTAATTCATCTCACTATTGAGAACTAGCAATGGGAATATGGTAAAGAAATAAGACTGAGAGAAACTGGATAATGGATACTGGATAGTGAGATAGGAGGGATCAAGATTATACAGATATTTGGGTTCTGAGATTTATGGCAAACCATGCAGATTTCAATCAGTCAATAAGACTGACTACAGCAGGGAACAAATGGGAAGGAGAAAAGGAAAGGGAAAGGGGATGGAAGGAAATTGGAAGGAAGGGAAGGGAAAGGAAGTGGGAAGGAAAGGAAATAGGAAAGGAAGTGGGAAAGAATGAGGAAGGTAGTCCAGTAGAGAGGCAAACGCAGCAGTGGTAAGTGATATCAAGTCTGCCTGTGCTCAGCAGAGGCAATGAGCCTGGAGAGAAGAGTGTAGAGGTCAGTCAGTGAGTACACACACCAGACACCTTAGAACCCATCCAGTTCTGTCTGGAGATTGGAATTTGCTCCTAATCAGGGGCAGAAGGAAACCTTGGGTGAACAGAGCCAGGATCTACATCAAGATCCCTGTCCACCATGGGGTGTTTTATAGATAGATTTCACAGAAACTAATGTACACAAGAATCCAGGAACTGAAACCAAGCAATGCCCTACTTTTAGTGAGAACAGAGCAAATTTAGTCCACCCTTCAAAATGGCACAGGAAGTCAGCCAGCTGTGAGTTGTGTCTGTGGATTCCCTGTTCAGAAGCAGCTCAGCATCTTTTCTATTGAAGACCCCACTTTTTCTACCAGTTTAACTGTCAACTGCATTTCAAGTGATTCTGAGGAAGGTGTGGCACCATTAAAAATGCATATCATAGGAGTCCAAGGGTGTCTG
>PVKC010051025.1:0-10379 GCA_004027635.1 Crocidura indochinensis
AGAGAGAGAGAGAGAGAGAGAGAGAGAGAGAGAGAGAGAGAGAGAGAGAGAGAGAGAGAGAGAGAGAGAGAGAGAGAGAGAGAGAGAGAGAGAGAGAGAAGCTTGTATTTAAGAGAGAATGCAGGCTTTTCCAGAGTAGAAATAAACAAGGAAACAGAAACAAGCAAGTGAGTTACATGTCCAAGGGAGAACTTGGTTTTGCAGAGCATATAAATGACTTTTAAGTTTCTGTGAGTGGAGATAGTGTAGTAGTGAGGATCAGGGCCCAATTGTTCACCTCTGCGTAGTAGCTAGTAGCTGCACAGTCCAAACTGGCAGCCTGCACCCAAATGGGATTCTGCTGAGAGGCCTTCAGAGACAGGGTCAACCATCAGCTGGGTTTGGGGAAAATGGAGGTCTGAGTGTTCGGCTATGTTGTTTGGAGCCATGGTGCTTCTCTCTGTGACCACTCCCAGACCAGCTCTGGCTGCCTCTTCCAGTCTAGCCTGCTGTGTGGCAGCTGGCAATTAGCAGCCAGACAACCAGGTGACCTCAGCCAAAAGTATGAACCTTCTGCACAGACAGAAGTGGTATGTTTTCCAAAGTGGCCGAAAACAAAACAAAACAATGAGAAACAAAATAATCACTCTTTCGAGATCCTGGCACGAACTAGGTGGGCCCACAATATACAATTTCAAGGCATTGAGAGGTAGATAGGTAGATAGGACTAATAACTAGTGATAAACCAAATAAATCTGGGAACCCCTGTCTTTCATTTGTGCTTGATTCCAACACAGAATAAAGCAGAATTGCCTGTCTGAGAAAGTGGGGACAGTGACAACATCCTCAGAAATGCCTAATCCGTGACATTGAGTGAGAAAGTTGAGCACCATGGCCTTAACTCTAAAACAGATAAATGACTAGATAGCAAAATATACATTGGGAAGAAAAAAATAATTCTGAAGTTAACTGTTGTTGCCACAGAAACTAGAATTAGGGCTATATTTTTCTTCCTTAGCTTTTTCAATACTTTCAAATATTCCTACCAAAGCATGTCTAATTTTGAAATTAGTTTAAAAAAAAAGGACAATTTGACCTACTTTGGTGTATTCTAGTTGGAAGAAATATGTATATACTTGTTTTCAAATGTTTGATACCACAGGGAATGAAGATTCCTAAAGATGTTATCTGGATAAAATTATTATAGTTATTATACTTAACAGAAACTCAGAGAATATAAAGACTCATGAATCTCAAGGAGTCTTGAATTATTCCATTTCTCACCTTATATCATAGGCAAAGAGCTTTCTTCCTTGCCTTAAATGTTTGGATGCTAGACTTAGTAAGAATTATAGCTATTCTAATCCTTAATATATTTAATTTTCAAAACATGAGCTTCCGAGTACAAATAAAAGCCTGCATGTATTTGAAACTCGCTGATGCCTTCATTTTTTTTCACATAAGACACAGCCATTGCTGCACATATTTATTTTTATTGCATCTATAAATTGATTGGGAACAATAAAATCCCAGAAGATTTGAATATCAGGAAGGAACAGGGATTTGGGAAAGATTTGTGGCACAGTCTTTAAAATAAATATTGAGGGCTGGAGTCATTGCTCAGCAGGGAGGGCATTCGCCTTGAACACAGCCAACCCAGTTTCAATCCCTGGCATCCTATAGGGCCCTCCAAGCCTTCTAGGAGTAAATTTTGAGCACAGAGCCAGGTGTGACCCCTGAGCCCAGTTGGCTGTGTCCTCCAAATAAGCAACAAAAAATAATATTTATTATTTAACAAACAAAAAAATAAAATAAAATACATATTTTCCTCACCCACAGAAGTACTATGCCCTTGGATGAAAAGATAACATAGTACAGCATTTGCTTTTCATATATCTGATCATGTTTGAACTCCACGAAGAGTGATCTCTGAGCACATAACAGGAGTAAGCCCTAAACACAGCTGGATGTCCCCTTATAAAAGTGCTAAAGTCAGCCACATTACTGGAATTACCTTGATCAGCCTCATAATTTGAGGGGGGAAAATGGATGATACCAAGAGCAAACAGCTGTATGATCATTTGGTGGAAATAAAAAATAATCAGACTTGAACGCTAAATACAAAGTCAACGACAACAGAATCGATACCCAATCTACAACAAGCTATACAAGTGGGGAACAATTTCACTAGCGTTTTGGGAGGTGGTCAAGGAGGGAGATATGAGATAAATGCTGGGAACGGGCATGGAAGGAGAACAACACTGGTGGTGGGAATGCTTCTGATTCATTGTCACTATGTACCT
Organism: Crocidura indochinensis; assembly: GCA_004027635.1. Lineage (NCBI taxonomy): Eukaryota > Metazoa > Chordata > Mammalia > Eulipotyphla > Soricidae > Crocidura > Crocidura indochinensis. Next base: position 2,283 of record PVKC010051025.1, read on the forward strand.
TCAACATTACTGTGAAATAATTGTGATTCACTTTGACCACGATAAAAATTAGCACACACACACACATACACACAAACAAAGTGCTAAGTTCTTGAGTCTCTTATTAATGGAGAAAAGAGGTGGAGTGCCTGAATGCAGAGCCAATTGTGCTCCCACAATACACTGCATGCAAGAGCCAGTGAGACTGTATATAAGGTTTAAGGCACTTGTCTTCTATATGCCTGACATTGGTTCTATCCCTGGAATACAGCAATAAATCTTTAACATACTAAGCATGACCCAAAAGTAAAAATATAATGCCCCCACAACAAAATGTGGAGCATTGGGCAGAGATGTCACTTAATGGTCCAAGTGTAGGCTTTGCATGGTGGCTGCCAGTGTTCGATCCACTGAACCGCATGGTCTCCAAACAAAGAAATAACAGTCATGGAAAATAGTTCTTCCTAAGTCACCCACTGGGCAGTAAGGCACAAACCCATCTCTTTATCCCCAAATTATTATTTAAAGTTGTTTTATTTAGTTAAGGAACCATGATTTGCAGGGATCGATAGCTGAGTTTTAGGCATATAATATTTTAACAAAAATCCCACCACTAATGTTAACCTCCATCACCAGTGCTCCCAAACTCTATTATTCACCTCACCCTACCTATCACCTGGACAGCTTCAATAATAGATAGTTCATGGTTGCAGTTTAGAAAGCATGTTTCAGCGTGGTTAAATTTATATGTGCTTTGGGGACCCGTGAAATAGCATGGAGATAAGGCATTTGCCTTTCATGCAAAAGGTCATCAGTTCGAATCCCGGTGCCCCATATGGTCCCCCGTGCCTGCCAGGAGCAATTTCTGAGCATGGAGCCAGGAGTAACCCCTGAGCGCTGCCGGGTGTGACCCAAAAACCAAAAAAAAAAAATTTATATGTGCTTTGGATGTAGAGCGGTATTTCTCTCTCATATCATCAATATAATCAAAGTCCCTACTCCTCTTCCCCTATTGCTTCCCTTTCTCATCATCTTTCTTTACACCACCTTGATTTCTTTCCTTTTCTCTTCTTCTTCTTCCTAAGCTCTGGAGTCTAAGGATCTAGTAGTTGTAAGGAATGATTAAATCATACAAGTTGCTGCCTGCTGGTTGGAATTGGAAGATATTTTCTTTGATTATATCGGCTCTTCTTTCATTCCACCACCCTCACCCATCCCAATGGCAGGGCATATGATAATAATGCATTGGCCCTGTCTATTTCTCTTCCCAGACTCTATTTCCCTTCCCACACTCTTTGTCATCTCTGCGATGCAGACTCTGAGTCTATCTTTTGCATTTCCAGAAATTTGATGTTTTGCCCTGCCTAATCATTAGATTATAAATTCTTCCACTACTGAGATCATGAATATTTTTTAGATTTGGAACAGCCTAGGATGTAGGCTTTATTTAAATACATCTTCATATATGAGTAAGACAAGTAAAACCAAGTACAATCACCCTACAGAACATTTATTCTGTTTTAAACGCTGTTCCAAATATTTTGCCTATATAAGTGAACATAATTTTTATGTAAAATAAGCTGATAGTTCTATTTATATCTCCATTTACATGTAAATGAGATGGTGGATTATGAGGTGTGGGACTATAGACCTTCTATCTTTAGGACAGAAGCTGCTGTCAGTGATGTTTCTCCTGATACCTTCCTTCTGCACACACTGGGAACATAATATGGAATGATGAGGGTTACCTTCTATCAACCTGGAGAACAAAGAATAGTATGTGGAACAGTCCTAAGGCCACAAGGAAATCCTTCCTTTACTCACATAAGTTTTTTTTAGTCTTTTAGTGGGTAGATATCTCTTTACCCAACTATAGCCCTAACTTCAACAAGGCTGGTCCTCTTGCATGCCCGATGATCTGATCCACTCAAACTGATATTAAGGCAACAGGCTTGAACCCTACTTCCCCCCATCCTGAATCTCTTCCAATTCCTTTTCCTGTGTCTTCAGCTGCCTTCTTACCCTCTTATCTTCATTTTCTGGCTACTATTTTTCCAACTCCTTCAACGTTTATAATGGCCCTGGGATTCTTGGCTGTGCTCACTCACAGTAGGTGCCAAAAATCTCCCGAAAACTACTAAAACTGGAACAAAGTTCAACTAGATCTGTGGGTTCAGCCTCAAGGGCTAGTGACCCCTAAGTTGGGAATTGGATCATCCAACAGGAAAGCTGTAATATGGAGCACTTCTCCCCCATTCTTTAGTGGGAGCAGGTATCTCTAGTATGTTGATCATCATACTTGCTTTTATCATACTTGCTATCATCATACTTGACTTTCTCTACCAGCAACTCTACCTTCCAGAAATCCTTATATTAGCTCCCAGTGCTCTAAATGCCCTTCTTCAAGAGCATATCTAGTTCCCATTGTCTGGGGGAGGTTTCCTACACAATTCTCTATCATGCTGTGCCACTTTTTCCTTTTCAATGTTCTCACTTGGTGTCTCTTTTCATGAGAAACCTTCAGTGATTACTGTGCCACTGTCAACTAGACTATAAGTTATTGTGCCTTTATTCTCTCATGTCTGTCATTCCCATTCTCATTCTGCTGCTTCTCATGCTTTATCATGGCATACCCACTTGAAGGAACTCAAGAATGAACTCAATCATCCACCAAGAAAACCCTAGAACAAAAGTTTGCTATCTCTGTTTTCTAGAAAAAGCTAATAACTCCTAGAGACAGTACAGATAATAAAGCATGGTTGCCTTTTAACCACATCCTGTCTGGAACCAGGTGGCATAACTATTTCCAATTGCCTTTTATCTGTCATATTTCTCATCCTGCCCAGTCTGTGTAGAAGTAGCATGGATATCTCTTCTTTGTTATAGTTATAGTCTAGCAGAAATTATAAATCCTAGAAATGTAGCTCAATGTACACTTTGAGTCATGTATAATTGAGCTAGTATTTAATTATATTGAACTGCTTTTTGTTTAGAATATGCTTGTTATGCAGCTACATTTTGTTATATGTCCACCAAAATTCTAAGTTCCTATTATCACTGGACCACTTAGTATACCTTTCAATCCAGTCACCCCTTTTCCTGCTAATAACCACCACTTTGTTGTCATAGTTTGTTTCATTGTGTGCTTTCTTTTACCTTCCATGGATAAGTGAAATAACATGACATTTTCCCTCTATTTGACTTATTTCACTGAGCATAATCCCTTAAAGTTTATCTATGTCTACACAAATGGCACTAGTTCAACTTTTTAAAAAATATAGCTGGTTGATTCATTGTCAGATCTGTATCAAGGCAGGAACAGGGATGCTCTTGTCATACTCCCCTCCACTAAGCTCAAATGGGGTCTCCTTTCCAGCCTTTTATCAGCCTCCTGGGTTCCAGCTCAAAGATCAGCTGAACAAATCAATAAAGTAGTATGCAATATTTTATTATACTTAGACATCCTTGCAAATTTAGAAAAATAACTTCTTAAGAAGATATACCTTGGACTACATTTCATACAAATAATTCAATAGATTACTTTCTTAAACATCCTGATACTCTAACACTCCAAACCACTAAATACAAAGACCAATGGAAAATCTAAAGAAGACATATATTGTGGGGGATATGGAGAAAACTCCTGGCAAGTTTCCAAGTCTACCCAAATGCCTGAACCTTATAGATAAGAACCTAAAATCAATACTTAATGTTTTAGCAATGGAAATCATGGAGTCACTAGCCAGTGAAATTAAGAAATCTATAGATGAACAATTCAACCAACTCAAAGAAAAACTATTTCAGAAGATGAGAGAATCCATACAAATGGAACTGAAGAACTAAAAAAACATGTTAGCAAGTCATATTAGTAGAATCAAACAGGCAGAAAATAGCATAGATGAACTTGAAGACAATTTATAAGTCAGCAGTAAAAAAGAAGTCAAAAAGGAAAGAAAAGACAAAACCATGGAAAAAAATGTAAGGTACTTAATGAACAAAGACAAGAGAAATAATTTCCAAATTATAAGAATTCCAGAAGGGGAAGAAAATGAGAAAAGGGAAGAACAAATAGTGAGGAGATAACTCCCCCACTCTTGGGAAACAGGTTTCTCTACAAATACAAGAGGCAAAAAGAGTGCCAAACAAAATAGACCTTAACAGACAACACCAAGACATTTAGTCATTCAAATGGCAAAAAAGAGAGATATGGATTCTTTAAAGCACTAAGGGAGAACAAAAACCTCAAGTATAAAGGAAAGTATATAATAATCAAACTAGATCTTCCATCTGAAACAATCCAGGCAAGAAAAGAGTGGAATGACATATTTAAACTACTAAATGAAAAAAAACTTTCAACCTAGAGTCCACTACCCAATGAAACTCTCATTTACATGGGAGGGATAAAAAATTCTTAGATAAAAAAGAACTAGCAATATTTGTGTTAACCAAACCAACCCTACTTAACTACTCAAAGAATGATTACACAAGTCAAATCTTCAATTGTTACAATATCCTTACACAATACAATTGCACAGTAGCCCTTTCTTAAATATTTTCTTAAATGTCAATGAGCTAAACTCTTCTATCAAGAATAGATACATCTATTTAGACTGAGCAGGTGTCCAATCAACTTTTCTTTATAGATGTCTATAATAATGTTCTAATGCTTTTATTGACAGTAGAAATGAGTGCAGAATGCATTTGAATGCCATGGACTCCCACTACAGTGCTCACTATAAGAAGTTTTAATGTCTCAATTTTATTATGTCTATAATAATTCCTTCATCTTTTTGTCCACAGTGATACTTGGAGGTATAGGTTGGTCATCCCAGTCCCATATTGCAATGCTATACTACAGTATATTAGATTCAGAAGACAGTGCTCACCAAATAATGTCCTGACAAAAATTCTATCTATTCATTTTCTACTTGATTGTGCCTGCAAATATAATCAATGTTTATGCCCACAGAGAGCAATGGAACATGCAACTGCATGCCCAAAACTTCTGCTACAGAGCTCATTTATTGAGTATGCTATTGTAATTTGTTTTTAATTTCAATTAGTTTGCCATTATACCATAATGATTTTAGATTGTCTATAGGAAAGGAACCTAGATATTCAAGACCTGCTAGACAATATTTTATGGTGTTGACTTTTCTTACAGTGCTCATTACAGTATCATTTAGTGTTTTAGACTCAAAAATTATGATTGTTTTTAAGAATACTCTATATACAGTCTATCCATGAAGTCTGTCTTCAATAAGGTTTACCCTCACCAATCATAATTGACCTAGAAAATGGAAAATCTTTACATCCAACTTGCCAACTTTGTATTTTTTAAGTATTCTGTTCCATTTCACCTGGGTCAGTTTTTTTTTAACTGTAACCCATGGATTAATCCTCACTATCTGTCTATATGTGTGCTCATGAATGTATGTCTGTCTAATGTCTGTCTGTATTATACATAATGTCTATGTTGTATATTGTTCTTCCCCCTGTTATATATAACCACTACTACCCCCCCTTAGCTTACCACCTTACAAATTCTTTTTAGCTCTTCACTCTCTCACCCCTCCGTTATTTTATCCATTTAACCCTCAGTTCTTAACTCCTCAGTTCAGAACATTCCCCTCAACCCAGCCAGCTGCCAACCATCTCCCAAAGTGAAAAGATATATTCTCAGCCTGAGAAAGAGGCTACCACTGTTGCTGCTGCTGATTTGCTCTTGGTGAAACCTTTTCCCTCACCTCCCTTCACTACAGATTGTTGCCCACTACCAGATTTGGTTTTTGAGAAGCACTCAGCTTGAGGACATTTCCTGATATGTGACTGCCGGGAGACATTTTTTAGACTGCACAAGACCTAATCACAGGCTAAAGCTGTGCTCAGACTATTTCAAAAGACTTAAAAAGGACATGTATAACGCCTTTGAGTATTTCTTTAGATGTATTTCCTTAATAAATAAAAAGACTCACTATCTATCTTCTTATGTAGTGGCAATTTCACCCTGTTTTTATCTACTCAGTAGGAAATTGTAGTAGTTAAGTTTCTCTAGTGTTCTGAGTTCATGTTAGAACCAGGTTATTGGGACTTTTTTAGCTTATTTTTACCCATGTATACACCAGTAGTACAATGTGACATTGTTCCTTTTTGCATAGGTACATTACAATGGGGATATCTTACGTGTTCAAATAAATTTTTATCTAATAGAGATGGGAACACATACATTTTATATTGCATTGGGGCCTTAACCCTAAACACTTGTCAAGGTGACTTGGCTTAGGTTTCAGAAGATTGGACATTGACCATTCACCCCTGAACCTTGAATCCATCTATGGAAGCAACATTGTTTTCTACACCAGCACCAGGAATCAGACATCTACCAGGGAAGACTCTACTGCTGCTCTGGCATTGAATTACTCCAGAGTGAATTCATATGACACCCTGATGACTTGGTAACAGCAACAACCTGCTTTCAGGGCAGGGTTCTTTGCGTTGCTACCTACCACAAGATGTTCCACGTCACCCTGAATTTACATAGAATCTGTATAAATACCAGGATCTCTAACTACAAAAACATGACAAAAAACAACCGTGATTCTGAAGAGATTTTACTGGGACCACAGAGAAAGTCTTTGGGGTTAAACAATTTAACATGCCTGGAGCCGGTAGTTGGTCTTATGCCAGGATATTTCATGGGTAAGTTCTTCGTTTTTAGGCCAAAGGTTTTTTCTTTATTTTTCTCCCATATTTTGCTGTGCCTATACAAACAACTACAACAACAACCACCACCACACACATACACCTTTGTATTGTATTTTTATCTCTTCTAATAAAAAAGAACCTATTAAACCATCTGCCATTGTATTAACAGCTTTCTTGAAGATGCCATAATTTTTTACAAATATACTTGCCACTGAACTTTTTTCTTTCTTCTCTCCCATTTTACTTTTTGTTATTCTTTCTGTTTTCTTTCAGTAACTTTGCTTTCCCATATCTTGAAACAAGTGCATTATGTCAACTATGTGATACATTTTATTTAAAAAAATTAAAAAATATAACTGTTGGGGCCAGAGTAGTTATGTAAGCCATAGGGTCATGCCTTGCATGGACTGACCTAGGACAATCGCAGATCAATGCCCCAGTGTCACATATGGTCCCCCACACCAAGAGCAATTTTTTTTGGGGGGTCACACCGGGCAGCGCTCGGGGTTACTTCTGGCTCTGTGCTCAGAAATCGCCCCTGGCAGGCACAGGGAACCATATGGGATGCTGGGATTTGAACCAACAACCTTCTGCATGAAAGGTGAACGCCTTACCTCCATGCTATCTCTCCGTTTCCACCAAGAGCAATTTTTCTTTTTTTTTTAATTAATTTTTTAATTTTTAATTATGAGAACAAAGATGCAAAGAAAGAGGACAAGGTAAAGTTACAGTGGAAGGACAATCACCCATAAACAGAATTCTCAGTAATCCCATTGATGATATCTTAGCTTTAAACTTTCAGTCAAAGAACATTAAAAAAAAGAAACAGAACCCATGTACAATTACTTTGTCCCTCAAGTTCCCAGATTGTAGTACATAATATTTTGTAGCAGCACACAAAACAATCTAAAGGCATAAGACTTATGTAACTCCTTAAACATTGAAGGCAAAGTACATTGTTACATTTTCATGCACATGCCTATTAGTTTAAGTTAACCTCAGAAGTTTAAGTGGATTGATTTTTGTAAGGATTAGAGTCAAAGAAGCACAGTAAAAACATTGTTAGAGTGGCAATTATTGTTTGCATAGGCCCACCAAAATGTGAGGTGCATGGAAAGGAAAAGCCTTGGCCTAAATACAAGGAGACCTTGCCCCTGAAGTTTCCTGGCATAAGACCAACTCTAGGCTCCAGGCAAACTAGTTTGTCCAATCCAGGTCATTGTCTGTTGCCAATACACTTTTATTTTTCACACAGTCTCTGTTGTTGGTATCATGTTTCTGTATTAAAGATCCTGGAATCTGTATATCCTATATTGCAGTCAGGATGGTGCAGAACATCCTCTCGTTTCACCTCATACTTAAAGGACAATGCAGAGAACCCTGTCCTGTAGAACAGGTCGTTGTTGTTGCCAA
>PVKC010051026.1:0-10484 GCA_004027635.1 Crocidura indochinensis
TCATCCAAAGGCGACCAAAAGATACAGTATGTAGCCAAGTCTGGTTTAATCCAGGCCCTGCATGTTCCCCTGAACACCATCAGGAATGACCACCAAACACAGAGTGAGGTGTAGCCTACCCCGATGCCCCCAAAACAGCCCTAAAATCTGAAAATAGTACACTTCACATTTCACCGCACATAAATTTTACCTAAAATTACTTAACCATATTTAATATCTGAATTATTTAACTGTACTTAATAATATGCAAGCTGAAGTGGTTAAAAATTAATTGTACCAGAGTGGTGGTGTAACAGTAGGGCATTTGCTTGCACGCAGCTAACCTAGGAAGGTACCCAGTTCGATATCCCAGTATCCCATGTGGTCTCCCAAGCCAGGAGCGATTTCTGAGTGCATAGCCAGGAGTAACCCCTGAGCATCACCAGGTGTGGCCCTAAAACAAAAACAAACAAACAAACAAACAAACAAAAGAATTGTAATAGCATTTGCAACTTGACTTTAAATATATTTTAAAAAATCAGATAAACTGAGGAGTGGATAGAGATATGGATATTATAAGAAGCAGCAAATAGGGGGCCAGAGCTATAGCACAGCAGTAAGCCATTTGCCTTACACACAGCCAACACAGGATGACCCCAGTTTGAATCCCGACATACCATATGATCCCCCAAGCCTGCCAGGAGTGACTTTTGAGTGTAGAGTCAGGAGTATCCCCTGAGCTCCTCTGGGTGTGACACACACACACACAAAAAAAAAAGCAGCAAATAGGGTTAATTGTGGATATATGGATATTTTTGTGCAAGCTATTCAATATTTCTGCATATTTAAATTTTTATCATAAAACATTGTGTAGAAAAATTAGAAAAATGTGCAAAGACATTTAACCTATGAATATCAAGGATTTCAATTTCCGGGTCCATTTATGTGAGGATTTTTTTTCCTATTGGAAGATTTCACGTGCATGTATGATTTTTGGTTGGAACTCAAGCATAAAGTTTTAAAATAATGACTAGTTATAGAACCTGAGTATCTGAGAATTTTTATATTCATAAGAGTTGGGGAAATCTTGAAACCAGTTCCTCTCAAACAGTAAGGGATAACAGAAGCTAAGTTTTAAAAGGGGCAAAAATTCCATAAGGATTTTCGACATGGATTTTTTTTGAGGGGCACCTGTACTTTGAATCTAATCCAAAGTTATTCATTGAGGGGCATTTTCAGTGGCTTTCAACTGCCAAACCAAAGATGCAAGTCTGAAGATGTAAAAGGGGGAAAAAATAGGCCTATACATCAGAAGAAGAAATCATCTTGCAGGCTAGAAAAACTGCAACTGGGCTAAAGCAGGACTAGATCTGGGCCGGGCAGTGGCGCTAGAGGTAAGGTGCCTGCCTTGCCTGCGCTAGCCTTGGACAGACCTCGGTTTGATCCCCCAGTGTCCCATATGGTCCCCCAAGCCAGGAGCGACTTCTGAACGCATAGCCAGGAGTAACCCCTGAGCGTCACCAGGTGTGGCCCAAAAACCAAAAAAAAAAAAAAAAGCAGGACTAGATCATAGGCAATGCCAGGGTTTGAACCCAGGTCAGCCATGTGCAAGGCAAAAGCTTTGCCCTGTGTTATTTCCACAGTCTGAATCAAGTTTAAATCCTTTGTAAGTAGTTTCTTTTTCCAATTCCCCTCTAATTGTCCTGCTTGAGTATTCAACCAGTGTCCCCAAGGATTGTTACTAACTGGATATCAAAACTTTCCATGCTCAACATTTTGAGGTTTCACCATGTCCTCTTCCTTATCTGAAATCATCTGAAATTATGAGGAGGTGTGTATTCAATCAAATTGCTCCTGTTTTAATTAAAAAAAAAACTGGTCCCTAGGATGGAGAGAAACAGAAATCAGTGTTGACTGCTTTAAAAGACTTCATTCACCTCAGTTCAAATTGAAGATGGATTCAGCCTCAAGGGGAAGAGCTGGAAGAAGTTCAGAGAGAGCGGATGTTCAATCTGTCTCTGCACTTGTGGGGTGAACTTCAAATGATTTCAAATAAAAATGAAAAGGGTTAGGGTGAAGAAAAAATCAAGATGGAGTCCATCAGTTCCGGCTTTCAGAATGGATCTTGGGAGACAGTTGTGGGGAAATCATATGGATTCCAAACACAAGTATGATTTCTAGAAAAGAATCTGAGGCTAAGGGAGAAGTCAGTGGAATAAATAATAGGTGGAAGGTCCCATGCCATGCTTGGCAGCTGCTGAATGTGAAATAATAACTCTGAAGGATGTTCCATGACACAGGGATAAGGCTCTGATGAGGAGGGAATAAAACAGGCTGAGGCACAGCATGCAAGTGTGAAACACACTGTACATTGGGTTCATGTATAACAGTTTGGGAGCTGAAGGAGAGCCATATGTAACCATGGTAGAGATGTAGCTGAGAGAGGAGAAGAAAAAGGTAGAAGCAAAGTACATTAGCCAGGAGAACTAAGTCTGGGTCCTTATTTAGGAATCCTAGTGCCCTTGGACAACTGCTCTTAGGCAATGTCAAGAATCGGACACTGCTAGATAATACCCATTTCTCAGATATGGAAACAAAGAAAGAAAGGTTAAGCAACTTGGAAGGAAAATATGGCACTGGGATTCCATCAAATCCCAAAGACATCTGACTTAAATACTGAACTAGACTTCTATAGTCAAGGGCTGTCTAGGATGAAGTCCGTGGTCTGGACAATGACAAGAGGTCAACTATGATTCCCTTAGGGAGCTACTGAGATTTTCCTCATGGAAAAGCTGCTGGAAGTCAGGTGGGCAGAGTAAAGGGAAACAACATAGAGGACTAGAGACCCACTAGCAACTTACAGGACTTGAGAAAAAGAGAATCTTTCAGTTACTGGGAAGAGAGGGCTTATTGCTGTTGACAGGGAGGATAAATGCACTTTCCTTCCACCAAAATCTCCTTCCAGTATATACCATAAACTAGATCTCATGTCCAGACAACCCAACTCTTCAGGTGCAAGGAAAAATGGGAAGAAAGTATCATAATCTAAAGCACAATTGAGTTCAAACTGACCCCACCCTTGCCTGCAAAACTGAGGAAAGGGGACAAGAAGACAGGTGGGTTCTCTGGAGAAGCCAGGTGATTAATGGTTAAGCCTTGGTAGAAAATAGTTTGTCTCTGGGGAAGGGATACCCCTCTCTACGCTCACCTCTCCTTCCTTCTCTGGCTAATTTCTCCCACTTCTTTCTCCATACATTCTCCATACCTTCTCCTTCCTCTTCTCACAATGAGAACCATTGGGGCAGAGGGGTGGATTGCAGAATGTCTCTCCTTCCCCCGATTCATTGCTGTTGGATACCTATCAGGCTTCTAATTGTGAGATGGGACAAAGCCAGGATGAGCAGGAGATGCTGTCTGAGCAGGTCGTGTGCCAGCAGTCAAGGAAGGCAGCTTGACTGCTAGCTGATTGCCCAGAAGCTCAGAGATGGACTAGAGTAGGAAAACAGGAAAGGTGATACCAAAGTGGGTGATTAGTGGAGGTAATTAGCCTGGGGCACCTGGGACACATGCCACTAGTATCATCAAGCAAGGTAGGACATACTTTCAAAACAGCTGCCTAATGCTTTGTAGAATCTAGTGAAAAAAAAAGGTAAGGGCCCTTGTTCAAAAATCAAGAAAAATTTTAAGGTGGTGGCAACAGGTTATTAAGACAAGTGCTTAACACATTATATTGCAGAGAAGGGGATGCTGGGGAATTTCTCTACCACCCTCTGACTCTGATGGATGAGGCTGGTTTTTAGTAGTTTGAAATTCCCATTAGTTCTGTCCTGAGCTTAGAGAGTGAAGAAAACCTTCAGCTGGAGGGCCTCAGAGGAAGACCAAAGCATAGAAGAGATAGTGGCAGCAAAGCTGAGTCAAGAGAGAAGATTTGGGCTGGATAGATAGCATGAAGGTAGCATGTTTGCCTTGCATGCATAAGGACGGTGGTTCGAATCCCAGCATCTCATATGGTCCTCCCAGCCTGCCAGGAGCGATTTCTGAGCCTAGAGCCAGGAGTAACCCTTGAGTGCTGCTGAGTGTGACCCAAAAACCGAAAGAGAGAGAGAGAGAGAGACAGAGACAGAGACAGACAGAGACAGACAGAGACAGAGACAGACAGAGACAGAGACAGAGACAGAGAGACAGACAGAGACAAAGAGAAGACTTTGCCTTTTTGCCCTTGGAGACCCTATTATGGGCACAAACATAAATGCAGACACACCCAGATCCCACTGAACTGATCACTGCCCACATCCTGGAACTGCTACCTGAGACTAGGCTATGCCCATCTTCGCTATTCTGAGACAAGGTTGGTTGAAGGAACCATGTTTAAAATGGAGGGTTGAACAGTTGAAAAAGATGGTATGCAGCTCTCTAAAAAGAACAGGTTCAATTGTCCATGTCATGAGTGGAACTAGAGGATATTCTGCTGAATGAAGTCAAAAAGAAAGGGACAGATATATAATTCTCTCGCTCATATGTGGGACTTAAAGTTACACAACTGAGGGCCCGGGAGATAGCATGGAGGTAAGGCGTTTACCTTTCATGCAAAAGGTCATCGGTTGGAATCCCGGTGCCCCATATGGTCCCCCGTGCCTGCCAGGAGCAATTTCTGAGCATGGAGCCAGGAGTAACTCCTGAGCGCTGCCGGATGTGATCCAAAAACCAAAAAAAAAAAAAAAAAAAAAAGATACACAACTGGAAGATCAGAGCCACAAAGCTGAGTTTAGGTACAGAGATTTTGAATGGCGGGATATTTTGGAACTTAAGGGAGGAAGGTGGGGATACTGGTGGTGGATGGGATGTTGGAATTATATTCACAGGAAATCACCATTGACAATATTATAAATCACAGGACCTCAAAAAATTTTAAAAAAGAAAGTCAAGGGGCCAGAGAGCACAACTGTAAGGTGTTTGCCTTGCACGGTGGTTCAAATCAGGTATCCACCACTATGGTCCTTCATGCCTGCCAGGAGTGATTTCTTAGAGCAGAGCCAGGAGTAACCCCTGAGCGCCATTGGATGTGACCCAAAAATAAAAACAAAAACAAAAAGTCAAGGAGCTGGAGAGATAGCATAGTGGGTAGGGCATTTGCCTTGCACATGGCTGACCAAGGTTTAATCCCAGGCATCTTATATAGTCTCTCAAGCCTGCCTGCCAGGAGTGATTTCTGAGTGCAGAACATGGAGTTGCCCCTGAGAGCTGCCAAAATAAGAAAGTCATAAAAGAAAAAAAAAAGAATGATCAGTTCTAGAGGCCCTTCAGAGGTTGTTTGTGACAGACTCAGCTGGAGAACAGGTTCTCAGAAAGGGCAAATGGGCCTGAACTCCATGAACTGAGACTGGAACCGGGTATCCCCGAGGCATCTTTGAGGGCCTTGTGGACATGTCTACATTTTTCTGCTGACAGTGGGTGGGGGCGGGGGGATCTTTAACTTTCTATACTCAGCACCGGTGAATAATTTAGGGTGAGTTGGATGTAATGGAAGCAGTGGGAAGAGAGTCATGCACATTGGCAGGAACCATTATTAATGGGAGCTCAAAGGAGTCTTTCAGTTGCTGTCTGGAGCGGTGATCCAGCCCCCAACCTGGAGAAGATGAAGGGATTCAGAAAGTCTGGAGAATTGAACCATGGAGCCCAGAATGGGCCCCTGATGACTCACTGCACAGGAGTCCAGTATGTTACCTGGACCACAGAGCCAACAACCCTGTGGGAGACTTGGCTGACTGGATCCCAGTGCCTGGCAGAGGGAGGTTCTGGGCCTTCCGAGGGGGCACACAGACCCTCCTTTGTGCTGTGCCACTCAGGGGAGGTGTGGGCTGTCTGCTCCCTCGACGCCGCCTGCCCAACACAGACTCTCTTTGTGGGCCCAGGAGTTGGGGTGCGGGGATGCAAGGCAGAGAAATAAGTTTTCTGTGGAGCAGTTACTTGTCGTGGGTTGGGAGAAGATAGAGATGTGGGCCCATAGTTCGTCCCAGAAGAACATTCAACAGGCCAGTTGGGGAACACTTCAAGAAGGCTGAGTGGAGCCTTCTTAATTTCTCCCCCTTGTTCATGACAGCTCCTGGGCACCCAGAGTTTATAGATCCAGCTGGTAAGCCTGATACATTTCAAAAGGCCAGAAATCAAGTGCAGCTATGAAAATTTATCAGCGTGTGGTGGTGAGATGGGGTGTTGGTTGTCGACATATATTGCTATGACCCTGTGGGTGTCTTTCTATTCAGGCCACAACAGCCTCCTTAACTGTCTCTCCCTGTCTTTGTCACTCTGTCTCTGTCTCTGCCTCTCTCTCTCTCTCTCTCTCTCTCTCTCTCTCTCTCTCTCTCTCTCTTACTGTTTTTTCCTCTGGTAACAAATGCTCTGTGGTTTGCTCAGAAGGTCTCAGCAAGCAGAGCTAACCCAGAGCTGTCACAGGGCCCATGTTCAGAAAGGGCTTGTACTTGGCTTCAGGCCCTCTTACCACCATCTTGAAATTTTTCAAGATTTTTGCACAAGGAGCCTTACATTTTTATTTTCATGGAGCCTCGAACATTAGGTAAGTGTTTCTAGCTTGTGAGGAGTAGCAGAGTCACAGCCTTGCCAGGTTTTTCTGTTCTCCTACCTTAACTCACTGAGGCAGGTTAAGGATGCAGCTTCCTGGGTCTGAGCAAATTGGGCTCAGGGAGACCCAAGAAGGGAACAAGAAGAAGGAGCCTCAGGAATGTTTTATCTAAAGAGCTTTGAGGGGCCAAAGCATAGCCAGTAGGGCGTTTGTCTTGCGCAGGCTGGCCTGGGTTCAATTTCCAGCATCCCATATAGTCCCCTGAGCCAACCAGGAGTGATTTCTGAGCACAGAACCAGGAATAATTTCTGAGCCCAACCGGATGTGGCCCCAAAAGAAAGACACAGACAAAAATAAAGAGAGCTTTAAAAGTATCCAATCCATTTAGAAAACATGGATTGAGCACACAGAAACTAGGGAATCTTTTTTTTTTGATAATTTCTTTATTTAAACACCGTGATTATAAACATAATTGTAGTTGGGTTTCAATCATAACAAGAACACCCCTTTCACCATGCAACCTTCCCATAACCAATGCCCCCATCTCTTCCCTCCCCACCCCACCACCACCTGTATTTGAGACAGACTTTCTACATCCTTCACTCAATGACATTGTTATGATAGTTCTCGTAGTTCGGCATAGTTATTCCTTTAACTGCACTCACCACTCTTTGTGGTGAGCTTCGTATCTTGAGACTCTCTCCTTTTACACACCCAAGGCAATTTTAGCAAAGTTAAAATTTGATCTGCAAATGATCTAATGTGTCCATATCCTAGGCAGAATATTTCTGTGTGAGAAAGAGGAAGAAGAAGCAGATAGTAGGTAGAAGGAACAGGGGTCAGGGCCTCAGGATTGTCAGAGATATAGAGGTTTAAGTATATATCCAAACTACAAAGCCAAAAACACTATAAGAATGAAATCCAAACTATAGCTACCAAACTTAAACATGAGCCTGTCAAGGAGACAGATTAGTGAAACTGAGATGGGAGGAAGGATATATTAGTGAGAGAAAGTTGACTCTGTTGATAGAATTAGTGTGTAATATTATATGGGGAATCATTATTTGCATAACAACAACAAAAATACTCGTGGCTCTAGATTTTTAGTGAATTGTATATTTTCACCTTTTAATAACAGATTCTCCTGAAATTAAAATATTCTTTTATTTATAGAAAATTCCACTTATTTAGGAAGTTCAGTTTTATTGAATAAAATAAAATATGGAATAAACTGGGTTGGCTTTACATTAATCACATTTCTGGGGGAGAAAATGTCTCCTCCAGCAACCTACTCAATGGCAATCAAGTGGGAAGAGACAGAACTTCCCAGAAGGAAAAAGCCAAAAGTTGCTGAAAGGGAAGGCAGCAGGAGAGGTCTCAGAGTCTCAAACTCCCTCCTAACACAAATACACACACTAACTTGCAAAGTCACAGCATTCACTCATCAGGGCCTGAAATGCCAGTCTGTCCTCCACACAGCTCTTGCACATCTAGCCCTTCTTACCCAGGTAGCCCTTCAACTTGAACCTGCCCGTGATTTTTCTTGGGGGTCCCTTCAAATCAATCTTGTGTCCTAATCTTAGTCAGCCAGCTTTTGCCAAAAAAAAAAAATTCCTAGGTGGGGGTTTTCCTGTGTATCAAGGCCATAGGCATGAGATCTCGTTGCAAAGTTGTACTTCACCAATATCCAAATGATAAATGACATAATTGATACAGAGACCAAAACTACCTAGGGATTCACTTCAATCCCAAGGCCCTCACCCACCCATGCCCCCTATGTTGCTGAGTCCATGCCTCATCCCTGCTCCTGGGACATCCATCCAGATGCACTTATCATTTCAAGGACAGAAGACCTTGGAAGCACATAACTCAGCACTCAGCCATGAAACCACCTTTAAACAAGTCACACACCCTTCTACTTCCTAATCTCTTCTCTCCTGGCACTAACAGACAATTAGTGACTTCGGGAACTTGGAGGGTGGCTGGCAAAAGAGACACTGCAAACTGAGAGAGGACCAACCACATGAAAGGTCAAAAGAGATTGTGTGTTTTAAAAGCTATTGTGAACCACTGACCTTTTCAAACAAGTCCCAGCAAAATTTCTTTTCACTTGGCACCATCTCTGAGACCACAGAGAAGGATGGTGTGCAGCCCTGGTGGCAGAGGGGAAGGGAGGGCCTTCTCAGCAATGCCTCCCATGCTATCCTCAAATGCCCATTGTTTCCTGATGTGGTGACCATGGACTTGCTGGTCCGTTATGTCATAGTTTGTCAATGTCAGTCATTGTTTCTAGCAGGCGGCTTCACAGTTCTTGTCTTTACAATGCATCACCCTCATCCCAAAGCCCTCCTCTTTAAACCATGTAATTTAATCCTAGCAATGTTCAAAAGAAGCCTTCACCCCTTCCCAACACATGCAGAAGTCACCGTGGCAGGATAGAAGAAGATCTTTCTCTCAGAACTGGGACTGGAACTCAGCCATCTGGAATGGCAGCTGATGTTCTTGTACCTTCAGCTTCAGCTTTTTCTTATTTTTTTCTGGCCACCTCACATCCCAGATCACTGTTCCTGAAGCAGTCAGGCTTCCAGAAGGTCCCATTTCCTCTCATCTGGCTTCTTTCTGGTCTACATAGCTGAAGGTGTGAAAGGCAGCCTATGACTAGGCATCAAAAGACACTGAGACACTTACCTCTCCTTCTATGGGATTATTCCTTTTGGGCAGCTGCCATGTGGGTGTCCTAACACAGTCCTGGGGAGAGCCCAAGGTCAAAGAACTGGATCAGTCTCCAACATGAACTCCCCATCATATGAGGATGCCATCTTGGAAGCCAGTCCTCAGCTCAGTCAAGTCTCTAGATGAAGCAGCCCTAGATGGAAACCATAAGGGACTAAGGTATTGCTGGATTCTGAGTCCACAGAAGTCATGGCATTGAAGTCATACATTCAAGTCATACTTGAAATCACTATATTTTGTGACCCAGGGTTATTTGTTTCATTAGAGTCTGAAAGTATCACATCCTAGATTTTTTTTTTTTTTTTGGTTTTTGGGCCACACCCGGTGACGCTCAGGGGTTACTCCTGGCTATTCGCTCAGAAGTCGCTCCTGGCAGGCACGGGGGACCATATGGGGGAACCGGGGGATCGAACC
Organism: Crocidura indochinensis; assembly: GCA_004027635.1. Taxonomy (NCBI): domain Eukaryota; kingdom Metazoa; phylum Chordata; class Mammalia; order Eulipotyphla; family Soricidae; genus Crocidura; species Crocidura indochinensis. Next base: position 9,707 of record PVKC010051026.1, read on the forward strand.
GCGGTCCGTCCTAGGTTAGCACTGGCAAGGCAGGCACCTTACCTCCAGTGCCACCGCCCGGCCCCACATCCTAGATTTTAACTTTTTTTTTTTTTTGGTTTTTGGACCACACCCAGTGACGCTCAGGGGTTACTCCTGGCTATGCGCTCAGAAGTCGCTCCTGGCTTGGGGGACCATATGGGAAACTGGGGGATCGAACCGCAGTCCTTCCTAGGCTAGCGCAGCAAAGGCTGGCACCTTACCTCCAGCGCCACCGCCCGGCCCCAGATTTTAACTTTCAAAGAAATCAGCTTCTCTGGACAAAAAGCAGACTAAAGAAGGGCAGAGAATCTGCTAAAAAAGAATAGCTGCTACTTCAGCAAACTTGGTCTACTGATTCCTTACCCTCCTGATTCTCCTTCAGAAAAGAAAGGTCAAGATGAGGCCTAGGTGAGGCATTTGCTTTACATGTGGTTAACTGGGTTTGATCCCCAATATTCCATATGGACCCCTAAACACTTCTTAAACAATTTTTCTATAAAAGGGAAGAATAGTGTTGGCAGATTCCAGAATGAATGATATAGCTTTTCATATTTCCCTCAAAAATAAATACCTCTGGGCCAGAGAGATAGCATGGAGGTAGGGTGTTTGTCTTGCATGCAGAAGGTTGGTGGTTCAAATCCCAGCATCCCATATGATCCTCTGTGCCTGCCAGGGGCGATTTCTGAGCATAGAGCCAGGAGTAACCCCTGAGCACTGCCGGGTGCTCAAAAAATAAATTAAATTAAATTAAAAAAAA
>PVKC010051027.1:0-10497 GCA_004027635.1 Crocidura indochinensis
TTCTATATCTACACCAAAATGAGAAGGTCGGCAAAAACTAGGTAAGAGAAAAATAAAATAGTAATAGGATAAATAAATTAAAAAAGATTATTTTGAGCTTCTTGTCTCACTCTCTTTTGTGGTTTTTGGGTCCCACCTGGTAGTGTTTATGGGGATACTCCTGGCTCCATGCTCAGATATTGCTCCTGGCATGCCAGGGTCTTTCATTCTTTAATTCTTCCTTCCTTTCTTTCTTTCTTTTTTTCAGGGCTTACTTCTGCTTCTGTTTCTAGAATTACTCTTGGTGGGGCTTGAATAACTCTTTGGTATGTCAAGAATCGAACACAGTGGAGGCCTGTGTTTTACCTGTCTACTATCTCTCTGGCCCCATGTTTTGATGGTGTTTTGCTTGTTTATGTCTCTTGTAAGCATGATTTCTCTCACCTCACATATTTCTAAAGGACTTGCAAGGAAAACTACCTGTTTCACCATAAAGGTAGAAGTGATTTAGTTCATTCAAACAAATTGGGTTGTTCCTAGTAAAGAAGAGAGCCCACAAACAAAAGGAAATAATTAAACATTCAGGGTGAGGGTCATTTAAAGAATGGGACTCAAATACATATTTTTTAGAAATATTCACATTTTAATATGTTACCATATATATTTACACTTATTAACAGTTACCAAATGATTCTTAAAATATTAATCCAGATAAGTAAGATGTATCACTTTTACATTTTCTTCACCAAAATCAGGCACAAAATCCTATGAAAATATATGCTAATGATATAAAAATCTTTTTCTGTGGATTGTCTATGGAAGCCCACTGAGATATTTTTGGTGTGTTCTTTTCTATAACTTAGAAGTTTGAGAAAATTGACATGTCTAGATCTGTACTTGATAAAAAGGATATTGTTGATTGATAGATATGCTTTCAATTATATTTATGGACGTAATTGTTAGTTGTATGCCATAAGTCTCTCTATGCCCACTTTAAGGTTGAGAGCTAAATGTTATGGCAAAAATTCATTCTTCCTTAAGTTGGCTTTTCTTCTCTAACTTGAATGAATACACATAAATCCACCAGAAGTGGAAGCATCATATAGCACCTGAAGCCTATTAGTAACTACTTTATATATCACAGAGCTAAGTATTAAGAAAAAAAGTTAAAATTTTGTAGTGCTTAATTAGAAAGAAAAAAATCTGAGGTGGTTATAGAGATAAACAAATGATTAATTAATTAACTAATTAATTTTGATCTGATAATTTGGGGAGGAGATTATAGTTAGATTCCTTAAATCATAGATTAAATTGGGGGGGGGGGATTTAGACCACACCTGGTGACACCCAGGTGCTACTCCTGGCTATGCGCTCAGAAATCGCTCCTGAAGGAGCATATGGGACCAAGGAGATGGAACCAAAATCCATCCTGGGTCAGGTCAGCTGTGTACAAGGACAACGTCCTACCGCTGTATCATCGCTTCAGCCACAGATTAAGTATTTTTAAGAAATTACTACGAAGGGGCCGGAGCAGTGGTGCAGTGATAAGGCGTTAGTTTTACACGCGTCTGACCTAGGACTGATAACTGTTCGATCCCCCGGTGTCCCATATGGTCGCCCAAGCCAGGAGCGATTTCTGAGCGCATATCTAGGAGTAACCTCTGAGCAACAATGGGTGTGGCCCAAAATAAAAAAAAATTACTACAAACTGCCAATTCAAAATTTTTTGAAAAACTTCACTCAACTAACATTAGCAGTGCCTTTACTTTTGTGCCCCATAATCTCTGAATTACACCTGAGACTGCATATTCCAATATCCAAATTGTTGAGTTGTTATTTAGTAGTCTTGTTTTAACCAGAGGATTGCTCCTTGTATTTTATTTAACTTTTTTAACATATCATTTTTATGTTGATGTTCTACTCCTATGGTGGTTTTCACAAATATCTTACAGCAGTGCTGGGTGGACCAGGCAGTGTAAAGGATAGAAACCAGGACTCCAATTTATTTGCTCTCTTTCCAGTCTTTCGTTACTTAAAAGAGTAAAATTTTACAACGATGTTATTTCAAAATTTTTACTCTTTTTTTGTTTTAGTTTTAGCATTTTTTGTTTGGGGGCCACACCTGGTGACACTCGGGGGTTACTTCTGCCTATGCGCTCAGAAGTCGCTTCTGGCTTGGGGGACCATGTGGAATGATGAAGATAGAACCCAGGTCCGTCCTGGGTCAGCTTCGTGTAAGGCAAACATCCTACTGCTGCACTATGGCTCAGGCCTGGAAAGCTTACTCTTAAAAAATGCATGAACTCAATTTTTATCTACATAAGAACTTAAGATAAAGATTTTTGCAATAGTAATTTTATAAACTTTCGAATTAGTATGCTGATTAAAATTTCTATAAGCAAAATTAGGAATTGCAATTTTTGGTATAAAAGAAAAACGTGGGAATACTCAGCTTAATAATCAGCAGGGGATCTAAGAAAATATCTTGGCTAGCCTCCTTATCCTTACTTTCAAGTAATGAAATTTTAATTAGTAGCATTAAAAACAGCTAGATATTTGCTTTCTTCTTAGAAAAATGTCTGAAGTTGTTTTTAACTTTTAAATATTTAAGTTGGTAACAGGTATTTGTTTTTTTCTGGTTTTATTTCTTGGTCACACTTAGATATCATCAGTTATTACTGAGCTCAGTTATCACTTCCAATGGATAAGTCACTGGCAGTTTTTAGGCCATGCTGGGAATCAATTCAGGGTGAGCGAAGAGCAATGAAAGTAAATTTAAATTTTGTACTATCTTTTCAACCCTAATTGCTGCTTTAAATGTTTATTAGGGGATTAGGGGCCTGAGAGATAGCATGGAGGTAAGGCATTTGCCTTTCATGCGGAAGGACTGTGGTTCGAATCCCGGCATCCTATATGGTTCCCTGAGCCTGCCAGGAGCAGTTTCTGAGCATAGAGCCAAGAGTAACCCTTGAGCGCTGCCGGGTGTGACCCAAAAATAAATAAATAAATAAATAAATAAATAAATAAATAAATAAATAAATAAATAAATAAATAAATAAATAAATAAATAAATATGTTTATTAGCAGGGCTGGAGCAGCGGCACAAGCGGTAGGGTGTTTGCCTTACACAAAGCCAACCCAGAACTGATTGTGGTTCAATCCCCTCTCCTCCCATATGCCCCCCCCCTCAAGTCAGGAGAGATTTCTGAGCACATAGCCAGGAGTAACACCTGACCGTTACCAGAATGGCCCAAAACTCCCTCAAAAAACGTTTTTCAGAGTCTATATTCTCTATGTAAAAATACATTTTTCAAAAATCAGACTGAGTTTATATTAGCACATTTATGATATAATGATCTTCAAAATGTTGGTGAAATATACTCACATAAGTTTACCCATTATAACTATAAAAAGAACTTTGGGGAAAAATAGAGATTTGTATATCAAATTGAAATGATATTTTGATGCATATTTATAAGAATCCTAAGTTGCTGGGTATGCAATCATTCTTACATGTATTGATATTCTCTTTGCATACTTTTAATTTTTCACTTAGATTTTGTAAGTATACTACAATTTGTAAGCATAAAAAATAATATGTAAGTAAATTATTATAAACAAATCTCAATTTTTCTTTTGAAAGAGTAAATGAGTAGTATTGATATCAATATTAATATCTAGAAACTATTTTTATTTATATTACAAAAATTTAGTTGTTTATTTGTGTATTAATGGATAAATTATATTTAATTTGGATGGTACATTGCCATGCAAATACAATACAGAGGTAATATACTCCCAGCTCTCCAATTTCATATTACATTTTTCTTAACTATGGACCAGACATAATGTTATATCTCATTTGCAAACTCAATTATTTCTGAGTGATAGCTTTTGAATCTGCTATTTCTCCGGGTTGACAGTCTTTATATTCTTTTTGTTTTTGCATATATATTTTTCCACATTCCTGACAGATACTGGTCATGTCAATGCTCCCAAGGATAGTTACTCTATACACATTTTTATTACACGATTTTAGCAATACATTCTTTTTTTGGGGGGGGGGGTTTGAGCCACTCCCGGCAGTGCTCAGGGGTTATTCCTGACTATCTGCTCAGAAATCGCTCCTGGCAGGCATGGGGGACCATATGGGACACCGGGATTCAAACCAACCACCTTACGTTCTGAATCGGCTGCTTGCAAGGGAAACACCGCTGTGCTATCTCTCCGGGCCCAAGTAATACATTCTTTAAGTCATTTGACTACTGCCTTTGCTGATAATTTTAACCTCTTAGAATGCAAAGTACCAGATTTGCCTCATTCAGTACTGAAATCTCTGTGGTAGCTGAGTTATTTGAACTTACAGGTCATTTAGTATTTGTTGAGTAAATTATTGAGGACATATATTTATAAAAAAATACCATTTATATATCATCTCTGTATCAGTAAATATATATAACTGTGATATGACATCTTAACATCTACACATTGGCACTAGCATTATTTTTAAATCAGGTCTGATTCACTCTACAAGAGATATAAACCTGGAATATCTCAATAAAAATAAGAATCATTCTACATCTAAACACCACTTCAAGCATCATCACATGTTCAAAAGAAAACATTTCCAAATAGTTTTCGGAAATCTACTATTTACTCAATTTTGCCATCCCAACATAAGCCAATTTTATAGTAGATTTAATTTTAGTTAGCATTACCAAATTTTATCTTCATATTCTTCTCCCTCTTGTAAGTATTCATTTGCATGTTCTGTCAGCTTAAATACCAAAGTAAATGCTGAATCTATCAGCATTATTCCATCCCATGATCCTATTCTTCCAAAAATCAAAGTTGCCTGTTACCTGGGGCAAATCTGTGCCTTTTTCTAACTCTTGTTACTTTATTGCATCATTTCTTGTTTATTTGTTTTGTATTTTGACCAACTGGGATGTGCTCAGGACTTACTCTAGTTCTTCTGTAGGTAGGACTCAGAGATGGAACCTTGGACACCAGTTTAGAAAACAAGCAATTTTACCCCTGTATTATTGTTCTAAATACTTCACTATACCATTTTAATCTGTCCTGTCATAGATATTTATTAATCTTAAAAAAATCATAATCACTGTAAAATAATTCCCTATATAACTTAAAAAGACTTCAAAATTATAAAACTAACTGAATTATTTATTTTGCCCTATTTTGTCTTTCCATTTACACAAGAAAATGCTGAATAAAATAATTTCTTCTAGTAAGAAAAAATATATATTCACACATATAGATATACACACAACCAAGCTGATGAATTTAATCAAAAAATAACATGAAAAAACATTTTAAAAGATGACAGTTTATTGCTTATTTTTCAAGATAGTAGTGTTGTGCTCGCTTCAGCAGCACATATACTAAAATTGGAATGATACAGAGATTAGCATGGTCCCTGCGCAAGGATGACACGCAAATTCGTGAAGCGTTCCATATTAAAAAAAATATATATATATATATATATATATATAGTAGTGTTATTTTTCTTAAATAGTATTTGAATGCTTAAACACTAGAAATAATGATTTAATTAAGATTTTCTTTCAATGTATACATTCCCATATGTCTTAGCATATATGGGAAAAGTCAGGAAAAGTCATAGTTGTAATTTTGGCAAATATCCCTTAGACATATCTTGAAAATTATCTTTAAAAGATGGCATGACTTACATAATTGCTTTTATTTTAATGGTGCATCATTAGAATTATAATGCTATTAATGTAGTCTGTAAAAATGTTATTTATTTTCTCAAAAATGCCAATTTAATATGAACAGTAATACTTATATAGAATTACCTCTTAAAATTATATACACATTTTTCCTTTGAATGTAGTACTTTACATCTGGCCATTATCACAGTTATCATTTCATTTTAAAATAAATACATACCATTTATAAAACACCTTTTACTTTTCCTTTTGAGAAATTATATATCACTTATATGTCCAAATGTCTTATATACTTATTTTTTGTTTTTACTTATCATCAGTTTATATATTATTTGTCATTCTATTTTCTCTTTTTCCTTTCACTCACCAGTAAGCTATTTTTTCTGAGCCTAGAGTCATATTGATTGTGATTTGTTTTTGCACTTGCTTTGTTTATTTTTATTTCATATATTAAAAATCACATATAATTGTGGTTCTCTTTCTGAATTATTTAATTTAATATAATCATCCCAGGTTTTTTCCTCTGATTTACAAAAGGAAACAGTTATATTTTTGAGTGATGGAAGCATTTGGCTTCTGAATAAGTTAATGATGTGTTTTATGATCATGGTTTGGAACATGCCACACTGGCTTCAATTTCCAAACAAAGTAGAAACTAGAGTTATTAGCCTAAACCTCCAGGAGAAGATACATTTTAAATGGAAAATACCTGAGCAATATTGACTCTAATCCAGAAAAATCTTTAGGCAGAATTTTCATGATTTTAATCTTCCACACATTTTTTTTTCAAAGAGCGCTGAGGGTAATATTCCATGAAGAGAATGAAGTTTTTGCATTGAATAAACCCCCAGACTTTGTCCTAGGTAATTCTTTGGGGGAACATTCTGGATTGTTTTAATAGTTTAATTGTAATCATACTTTTTCCTGGTTTTTTATAAGATATTCAGAGATTGATGAAAGCTAAAGATGTCTTTTTTATGCTTAATCTCAAAATGTATAAAGAAGTCTAATTGTAGATATTGAGGGAGTCATTGAACCCCCATATCTGTGCTGTATTTTTACTCACCCATGATTTTGTTTAAAGATATAATCATCTTTAATTTCTAATCTTGAATATAAAATGTACATGGGCATTTTAACTATAATCCTTCCATTCATAAGAAGGCAAGATGAGCTAAGCATTTTGGCACAAGTCGGCCAGAAATAATTTTTGAAAGGCATCAATAGTCGTTTATTAAGTAAAATAGTGGCCACTTAGGACAAACTCTTCTAGAAAGCAGGAAAATCCAAGATGACTAAAAATGTAAGTTATAAACTTGAAAAACTTGAAGGGTCCGGGAGTCATAAATCACACCAAGTTAGTAGACTGGATCTATCCTTGGATAAATACAATGTTATTTCCCAGAGGAACAGTAAGTGACTTAGGATCCTACAGCTTTAAGAGAAGCATTTCAGTTACTGGTAGACCAATGAAAGAGTGAATGAATACAGACAGACCTTAAAGCTTAAAATCTAAATAGTGTGAAAATCTATCTCAAAACCCAACTCTCAGCTTTCTATGATGTATGTTGGGTGAATAATTTACATACAAATTATTGGAAATAGTTGGCATAGGCAGACTCCACTGAGAATACTGAGACTTATGTAACCCATTGGAATCATTTTCTAAACGGCATTCAATTCACTTTCACCAGCTTTTTATTTGTGTTCATTCTGCTAATTTCCACCAGAGGAAAAACTATTTAACTTTGCCTTATGGCACTTTTTATTACTCAATTCCCATACCTGACAAGTTTTGCTTTCTAGGAAACAGTCTTTGAAATTTAAAATCTTGACAATATAGGCCATATTTTAGTATGTACAATTGCCTTATATCCTTGTATGTGGCTTGCTTGGTTCACTTTCTAGCAATCTATATAGCCCCAAGAACCACCAGAAGAGATTCTTGAGTGGAGAGCCAGGACTAACCCCTAAGCAATGCCAAGTTCTATCTTAATCCCCCCCCCAATAACCAAGAGTTTCCTCTTGGTATCATTTAGATTGCAAGATAGATTGCAAGATATCATTTGTATGCAGATAGCTGATTAGCTCTATTACATCAATGATATAGAGGGCAATCAAATTTTTATACTGGTGATATTCTTTGAAAGTGGAGAAATAACATTAATACTGATTTACAAGCAAACAAAAACAATCATTGAAAAAATATTTTATAAGAAATTGAAATTTCAAAAAAGAAAATTATTATTGTTGTTGTTTGGTTTTGGAGCCACACCTGGTTATACTCAGGGGTTACTATTGGTGATGCACTCAGAAATCGCTCCTAGCTTGGGAAGCCATATTGGACACCAGGGATCGAACTGAGATTCGTCCGGAATCAGCCACAAGGCAAACACTACCACTGCGCGATCACTCCACCCCCCAAACATTATTAATTAAAAGATATAGCCAAGTTTGATATCCTAAAAACTAATTCCTATAGGCAGTTTTCCCCCTGAAGGACATTTGCTAAGGTTGTTGGTATTGAACTCAGAATTATTCAACTTAAATACCTATTAGAAAAGTTTCCCAAATAGAACAGGTATTTTAAATACTATCACATTTAAGAGACCAGAGTAATAGTACAGTATGTAGGGTGCTTTCATTAGACCCTACTGAACCTAGTCTGATCTCTCGCACCTCGCAAGGCCTATGAGAATGATTGTTGATGGGGGCCGGAGAAATGGAGGTAGGGCGTTTCTGCATGCAGAAGGATGGTGGTTCAAATCCTGGTGCCCCATATGGTCCCAGGAGCCTGCCAGGAGCATAGATGTCTGAGCGTAGAGCCAGGAGTAATCCCTTAGTGCTGCCGGGTGTGACCCCCAAAAATAAACAAACAAAAAACAAAAGAATGATTCTTGAACCAAGAGTAACTCTCATGCATCGCTGAGTATGATCCAAAATCAAAACAAAACAAAAAATAAATATATCACAATTGTGACAAAATAAAATTGTGATGATCTTTTTCCCCATGGAAGGCAAGAAAAATAATTATCTTTCATATATATACATATATATGTACACATATGTATCATATATATCATATATATAGATGATTTCTCTTCAGTGCAATATTTTGTTAATGTAGTGGACACATTAATCAAGCAACAGTTTGTCTCAGTTGCATCAATCTATCATCCCATCTCATCTCTGACCTGATATCATTTCTCCTCTCTCCATGTTTATAGAGAACATGTTAAAATGCCATAATTATAAAATTGAGAAAAAAAGTCTGCTGATACATTAATTACTCAACTTTTCTATGCAAGATCAGGCCTAATGCTTCATAATTATTGTTATTGAGTTAAAATTGCTACACAAAGCGTATGTGTAAATATCTGGCTACATAATGTCACCAAACTATATCTATCACCTAGATGCTTCTTTTACTCAACGACATTCCTTGAATAACTTCAAGCCACCATCCAGGGTAGTAACCTAATTTCTGTTGTCAGTCTAAGGAGTCTTTTCATTGCTCAGTCTTTATTTCCTTGCTTTATTTCTTTATATATCTTATGTGAGTGATATTGCCCATAGTTTCTTTTTCTACCTTCATTTCTCTTTAGCATAGCACTGTACAAGTTTTATGTTGTAGGAAAAGGCAAAATTCCATCTCTTTTATAACTGAGCAGTATTATATATCTACCACATCTATCTTTGGCCACTCAGCTCTTGGATATTAGAATTATTTTTAGGTCTTGACTAATGGAATGGAGCTAAGAAATCAAGCACTGCAATGAATATAGATATGTATTTCCATTTTCAAATTACTTTTGGGTATTCTTTTGCTATATAAATAAAAGGAGAATTTGTAGATCATATGGCTATAATATTTTTAATTTTTTGAGAAATCTCCATGAATGCTTTGCACTGGCTGAAGCAATTTACATTCCACAATAGTAAAGAGACTTATTTTGCTTTACTCCAGTATAATTTTTGACATTTTTTAATACAGACTATTTTCATTGATTGAGGTGATATTCATGGTTTTTTTTTCATTTTCTCAATCATAAGTGATTATGATTGTGGCCTTTTATGTGCTTTTTAGTCCTCTGTAGATCGTCTTTGCAAATTTTATAACTCCACACTTTGTTTGATGGAGTTGTTCTTTTTGTTATTGTTAACATTTATGAGTAATTTGGTTTGGGGGCCACACCTGGCAATGCTCAGGGGTTACATCTGGCTATACACTCAGAAATCGCTCCTCACTTGGAGGACCATATGGGATGCCTGGGATCGAACCCGGATTCATCTTGTATCAATCAAGTGTAAAGCAGATGCCCTTTGCTGAACTATTGCTCCAGCTCCAAATTGTGAGTAATTTGATAGATCTAGGATGTCCTAGAGCTGCGTCTGAATGGGTCATTCTTAATTTACAATATATTAGCATTACAGATAACTAGAAATTCTCATTTTATGAAGGAAAACTAAAGTTGCATGAGAACTTTATTATCACAATGCCCATAGCCAAATAGTATTAGTAGGGGGTCTATAACACAATTTTAAAATGTATTTCTTGATGTTCTTTTGAGGCCACAATACCTGGTAGTGTACAGTGAATATTTCTTTTTTTTTTTTTTTTGGTTTTTGGGCCACACCCGGTGACGTTCCGGGGTTACTCCTGGCTATTCGCTCAGAAGTCGCTCTTGGCAGGCCTGGGGGACCATATGGGGAACCGGATATCGAACCGCGGTCCGTCCTAGGTTAGTGCAGGCAAGGCAGGCACCTTACCTTCAGCACCACCACCCTGCCCCTGAATATTTCTTTT
>PVKC010051028.1:0-10462 GCA_004027635.1 Crocidura indochinensis
TAAATAGAGACCAATAAAATCCCATTGTGGCTATTTTGTTCTCAGAGGTGTCGTAGTGTCCTTGGACCTGGGTATATGGCATTGGATGATCTGTACTTGGTCGGGAAATGGTGAACAAAGGCCTGCTCTTAGGATACTGGCTCCTTCCTGAGAATGCTTTTATGGAGGAAATGGACAGATAATAATGAACTCTGGTTGGTATTTATACATACATTTATATATATTATATATATGTAATCTAACCCAATGGCTATTTTACAAACTCTTATTTGCATAGGGACATATATCATCCAATTGATTATACACAATCTAATTGATTGTCACTAGTGAATGACCCACATTTGCTTAACATGTAACCAATCAGATAGCAGAAGACAATTTAAGGGTGGTATATATAATATGCATAAACAAAGGTCATTGTATAGAAGGGAGGTGGTTGCAGTTGCTGTTTCAGGCATGAGGGTTGCTGTTATAGCTGTTGCTAAAAGATTACATCCAAGAGTCAATCTGTAAAATGGACCTATATAGTTGTGCCTATGTGAATTGTAAATAAAGAACCACATCAACTGAAAATATTTAATGGTTGGCATACTTTTCTTACATGTCATCCACAAGAAGTTAAAGTTAGTCAGATCTGCAATAGTACCATTGTAGAGCAAACCAATGTCCTGTTTTGTTTGTTTGCCTACCCTCAGATTCTAACTTTGATGGCCCCTGCACACATGTAACTTTTTCTTTTTGTAGCCTTTCTGGGCACTGAGAAAGAACAAGAACATCCCTTTCAGAGCCCAAGGATACCCTTCATCTCAACATTGTCATCTGTCTTCCCTACCAAACTGTGAGTATCTGAAAGCAGGACCTTTGTCCTTTGCATCTGTGTCTCCCTATATTGAATTTAGGTTTGGCATTTAGGACACCATGGACAAATTAATGCTAACTGGTACAAAGTATTCAGAATTGTCAACATTTACTATGGAATTTGATTCTTTCCATCTCTCTGCCTGCAGGCTCCATACTAACTTAATCCCTGAGAGCCATGGGAAGGGCATGTAACTGGACATTTCACAACTGAAATTCAATCAAAAAATTTTATAACTTACCTTAAAATGATTCAATTTAAAAATAATCTAAATATTAATCTAAAAAATAATCTAAATAACCCTTTTACTCAGTAAGCCAGGATCAGGGAGCTAAGCAAGGATCAAGGAGATGTTAACTGCTAAATAATCAATATAAGTGGCCCTTGAATATGAACATAAGGAGAGCTCTCCAGGGACACTTCAGATGACCAGTGTCAAACTGTGGTTTGGGATGAGTTTAGCTAAGTACCTTGTCCATTGCTATAGACAGCTCTTCTTCCAAGAGAGCTCCCTGGGGAAGCATCCTCCCCCATAGTAGTTGTTGTGGAGCCCTGCAACAACTACTATTACTATGGTGATTGTTATTTTTATTATTGCTATCATTTGACTTCTGAGTCCCCTGCCACATTGTGTTAAAAGAGTCAACCAGAACACACACGGTTCAGAAGTGAGTAGAGCTCAATTGGATCTATAGTGTCTGCATTGCCTATTAAAGAGCCTGTCTCTGGAGCCCTCTAAGTCAATTTTATGGAGGGCTGTAACTTGATTTAAGAATGACTTATTTACACAGATGTACCTCAGAGGCACAGGAGGTTCTAGTTGAGGTCTTTTTCTACCCTGGAGAATACCCACATTGATGGTCTCCTGGACAGGGAGACCTCTGCTATTTAAGGGAGCAAACTCAAATAAAAGATCATTCCTAGTGCAGGACTCCCAGGTTTCTGGATGTCATAGATGGTAACTGAAGTTGGTGTTAGATAGTAAATTACAGGGGTCTTCAAACTATGGTTCACCAAGGATATTTATCTGGCTCACAGGGTGTTTTTGCTGCTACTGCCTGTCCTGCTTAACAGCTGACTTATCCCAGACACATGTGCATGTGTGGATGTGTGCTACACTCTCCGACACCCCTCTTTCTCTCTGTTTCTCAAATACTCCTCTTAGTCTCAGGCAGTGGTCCACAATAGTTTGTTTTTTAAATTATAGTCTGGCCTTCCAACAGTCCAAGGGGCAGTGAACTGACCCCCTGTTTAAAAAGTTTGAGGATCCTGCATAAAGTGAAGCCATTTCTTTACCTTTGTTCCCTAAGAGATAGAAGAGTGAGCACAAATGATTCCCATTTTGAAAGTTCAGAGCAGGCAATTCCCTCAGCTGTGGTCTGTGCCCACATTTAGTTTATGAAGTCATCAAATACAGGTAATTGTGGTACTCAACATTTGTATTTGAAAAAACCTGGTTAGAGCAGGCAGTGTTAGAATTCTCTCTCCAGGGTATCATGGCAGGCAGCTCTATTTCACACAATGCCACTGTCCCATCCCAGTTTTTTTTTTCTCGTTGTCTTTATTCCAGCTTCTGATCTTTTACTCAGGTAAGTGCCTCTTTGGACTCAAATCAATTCCGTTCAGTTCCTACTTTGCTTTCTCTTCCTGGGCTATCTCTTCAAATAACATGCTCTGGTTCTTTTGCCAACAGGAGTCCCTTACGTTCAGCCCAGTACAGGATGATGGTGGGGCACCTGCAGAGTGACCGCCTGACTCTGTCCTTCCTGTCTCTACTCCTGGCAAAATTCTTATGCCTGTCACTCCTCCAGCAGTTAATGTGGAAGCTATTCCTGCTATTGCTGATTGTTGGAGGTCTCAATTTTCCTTTATGAATTTGACTTTTCAACTTCCCTAATACTTTTGTATATAGTTCTTCCCCACTTCCCTTTCTTCCTTCCCCTTCCCCTAATATTCCCTTATTACATTTCCTTCCTTTTCCTTCTCCTCTCTTTTCTCACCTTCCCTTCTCTGCCATTCCTTATCCTGCCATTATTTTATAGTCCTTTTCTTTTTCCTCCCCTCTTAACTATCGTTATTGTAACAACTGGTGAGGGATCACATATACATACACTTGACTGTGGTATACACTCATGTGCTCCTACACCTTTAGCTGTGGTTCTTGCATACACCTGGCTGTGTGTGGTACCTTGAAAATTGCACAATCAGTTTCTCTGCTAGGGTCCTAAACAGTAGGACTGCTGGGACTGTGCAGCAGTAGGGATTAAATCCTTGATCTTACACATGCTAAACTCACAAGACATATCTACCATCGAATCACCCTTCAGCCTCCCTAACTATATTAAGTTATCTCTGGTAGGAAGGGATCAGGTTGAATTTTTTGACTTGTTTCTGATTCTCACCTGATATATATCCCTGTCACCTCCTTCCTTTGCCCCTTCCCAGAAACTGACATAGGAGATTCTGAGGGACTATGTCTCACTAGAATTGCTGAAGGAATCTCTTGAACTCTGATGTCATTAAGGTGGGCACATAGTTCATTGTTGTCTTCTCAGTTTTTGGTTCTTACCCAAAATCCTTAATGTGACCTGGTGGCAAGTGTTGGCCTATATTAGGTTAAACTAAGAAATGTCTGCATTCAAACATGTTTGACCTAAAAATGGCAATTTCATATGAACTCTACTAAGCAGAAAAAGAAGCAGGTAACAAAAAAAGATAACAAGCCTATATCCCATGACAACTAATAATAAAGTGACCATTTTTCTATGTGTTTTCTAAGTATGTGTTTTCTGAGTACATCATAAGGCACTTTCTTTTTTGTTTGTTTGTTTGTTTTTTGTTTTTGCGTCACACCTGGCAGTGCTCAGGGGTTACTCCTAACTCCACGCTCAGAAATCGCTCCTGGCAGGCTAAGGGAACCATATGGGATGCTAGGATTTGAACCAATGACCTTCTGCATGAAAGGCAAACACCTTACCTCCATGCTATCTCTCCAGCCCCCATAGGGCACTTTCAACAGTAGTAATGATGGCAAACTCCTTTGTGATGATGTTTCCAGGTGTTTTATGTATATTAACTCATTTTTTTCACAAATAACTTTACAAGTTCAGGATTTTATCCCTTATGTGTATTAGGTCCAGGGTGGCTAGATCACGTGCCTCACACCACACAGAAAGTGGCTGCATCAGGAGTTGAAGCCATGCAACTCCCTCATTTACCTGGTCTTGAAGGTGATGCTGCAATAGCTACAATATAGATGAGGAGATTAAAAATCAGAGTTTACATAGCTTGCTGTAAGGGCATGTCTAAAGATAAACCCAAGGCCACACAAATTCCAAGCTCAAGTGTCTCCCATTTCCCTACCCTCTCTATTGCCTCTTTTCTATGAAGTCTTTAGCACTTCGCTTCACTGGGTTATTCTTTGCCTATAGAAAAGTAATAATGTGGTGATTCCAATACTGCTCACCCACGCATCCATCTCTAGCTGTAGTTATTGAGTTTCCTTCACTGTGTGCCCTGGGGCCTTACCTGCCCTTGTAACCAATTCAGAAGAAAATTACTGTGGGTTCTTTTAAGAGTCCTGCCAGAAAAAGGATCTACCTGTCTCTTTCAGCTGCTATAGACTTGGCAGACTCAGTCTTTTACTCTCTCCCTCTTAAAAAAAATATTGGGCATGTAATAATGATCTGCTTACATAGTTTATCAATGATTTATGTTCTATATGTCTTGAGTGCTGCTTTATATAAGATAAGAATTAGGAAGCATGAACATTAATTCTCTGGACAATAGGACAATAGACTTGTTGTTTCGTGGTGATGGAGGGCAGCATCCCTAAGATCTATCTTCCTGTTTAAAGATACCACCATCTCTGCAGGATGTAATTATAGCTTATGAACGGTAAGAGAGTGTGGTGTTTAGATTCTCCACAAGAGGGCTCTATTTCTTTTCCCTACAAGTCCACTGCAATTACAGCTTTTAGGGCCACAGATGTGAAATGCTATTCTGGACACAGCAATTAAACCGCATTTAGTGCAATTTACCAAAAATAAATGAAATAGTTTGTTGGAAGGGATATACATTCTATCATTAATTTAACCTCCAAATAAAAAGAGGAAATCTTTTATATCAATAAGTTTGTCTTCTAGCAAGCGTTGAGGAGAATTCCTCCCATTTCTATGGTGGCATTTGAAAACAAATTAAGTAATTTCATGTTAAATTCTCTACCAATGCCCTCTTCATTTTTTATTTTTGAAATTGCTTGTTCCTACAGGATCTAAATTTTTTGATAGTCACTGAGAAATCACATATTTTCGTGTTTCTTTCTATGAATGAGTTATCAGGATGCAGTCAGGAAAACGCAAACCACATTTGAGATTTCCTCAGAAGGATTCGATGTAGAGAACTGATTACACAGATGTGAGAGAGCTGAGGAACAAAATGGAACACTGAAGAAACCTGTGTCATTTTAGCATAAGTAGCACTACTCAGGATCTAAAGAGCTAGAGGAAAAGAGGACTTTTAAAACTGGGATGCTCTGGGAAGGTGGTTGATGTGAGAAATAAGGTGTAAAGAGGCTACTTCTGTCCATATTGACAAGATATGGTGCCTGATAAGGGCAATGACTCCCTGCACCATATCTTACACCAAAATGTAGATACCCTCTGATGCCCCAATCAGCAGAACATAACCAGGAACAAGCTACCAAAAAAAGCTAGCTATATAGCCCTCCTATCCCTAGACAGGGTCTGGGAAGGTAGCTTTAGAGTTAAAAGATGAGTTCAATAACTTGCATAACTAACTCCCTTGGCTTTCCTTGAAGAAAGACAAACTTTCTTCAATAGGTTTCAATTTTCATACAATAGTCACTTTTCCTTGGCTTAGAGATGCCATAACTTTCCATTACCTCTTACTACTAGACATGGATATAATAAGAAATACACCAGAGAATTTCTTGGATTCCAGGGTAGAGCTCTTGGATAGTAGAAATCTGATTTTTTTCCCTAATCAAGATCAACCAGTGTAGTTATCCACCAATGAGCCTAGGAATCTCAATAGTTGATTGGCAGTTGTAAGTTCCCAATTAGCAGTGTTAGGCCCAGAGCAGTAGAGCAGCAGGAGAGGTGCAAAAGGTAGTAGGAGACAGGAGTCCCATAAACATTTTCTCTAACAATTCGGCAGTGATCATCTAGCAGGAGCAATCTGGCAGGGGTAGTGAGGATAGAGTCCTCTAGCCTCCTCCTGTCAGTACTTTAGCTTGGGGCTTTAAATGGTGCCAGTTTTCTATTTCCTGGTAGAAGCATTTCTGAGTTATGAGTTCATACCCCTGAACCAGAAGGATCTGATGTTACAGGGATGGAGAGGAAACCTTCCGTGAGTGAATATCAGGTGCAATCAAGTGCAAGCCACTGCCACTTCTACATCTGATGCCTGTACCCTTAGATCTGTTAGGAGAAAAACAGAATCATGCCTGCTAATATCCTCAAAGCACTAGGTATTTACTGAAAGCCAGAATCTTGGCCTTCTGGATGTCTCCCAAATCATACTGTGAGTACTGTTCCATAGGCCATTACATTTCCTTATATTTTTAAATTTTTTACATTTTCATAGACATTGCATACAGGTTGGCAATACTGGTTGACATGGATGTTGCTTGGGTTGTATTGACATTTCAGGAATTTAGCTTCATTTTTCTCATTTGCTGTTTGAGTTACACCCTGAGGTGATGATCAGCACTTACTTCTGCCTTTCTATACAGGGATAACCTGCTGGCAAGTTGGAGGATCATATGGGAAACCAAGGATCAAACCTGGGTAGGCCACATGCAGGGCAAATATCCAGCTTCATCTCTCTTTATGTGTGTGATTGAAAAATAATGGGGACGGATCACACATACCTCAGTGTTTCTGAAGTCAAATTATTTCCACCTTCCTATTTTCTTATTTCTCATGAAAAGGAGTTATCCTACAGACTCCCCTTGCCTCCCCACCTCCCACACATTCATTATTACTGTGTTGATGCTTAGTATATGGAAAGAATAGGAAACACATTGCTTTACATAAATGCATAAAATTTAATCAGCTTTTGACTTGTTTACTATTGTCATGACAACCTCATTTACATTTAACGTTAGTTTCAAGGTTGGTAATATCTTCAATGTTCTGTGCAATACCAGATTTCATACTGATTCTTCCCCCTCCCAATCTGCCAGGTCTGTCTTTCAGTATTCAAAAAAATAGAAATAAGTGAACAAGTATTTAAAGAGCTATAAACTCACTTCACCATTGATTTATAATACTGAAATTTTGAAGTCCAATTCACGAGAGAGGGATGTCAAGAATTTTCTCCACCACTGAAAAGTAAAAAGAGCCCCCAAATCATTCCAATTCTAGATCATTACTTGTTTAGCTTCTGGGAAAATAAAGTGCCATCTCTTCTCCCCCCGCCCACTTTAATTGACTTTCTCACATTTCAGTAGCTTATTTTATGGTCAATTTTGTTTTATGGTCAATATTTTATGGCTATGAAAAAAAGTAAGTGAACTGTTAAATACACATGTACATTATTTTTTCTATAAAATATTTAATGAAGACCTACTTTATTTTTATGTGGGGCTAGGAGCTTTCAAGAAGTGCTCAGAGAGGCCTGGAATGGATTCTCAGCAATTCTTGGCCAATTGAGCCTAACAAGTAAATGCTTGGGTCTGGCAATAAGATGATTCTTGGATCCAGTAGATTTGGGGGCCCATAGTTACACCAAGTGCCATTGTTGGAGACCATTTATTTATAGAGATCAAACTCCGTGTCTGGAGCATGAAAAACAAGCATGACAGTCATTGAGCTGTCTCCCCAACTCCAGCAAAGACACAGTTTATATCAAGAATTAACTGTGGTGCTAGACAAATCTCTATTGTGGCTATTTAGGTAGAGCCAGCTTTTGTGACCCAATAGAATTATAATAACTGGAACCAAAAGATAATTTCTTACTTCCTTTGGTCATGGGAATGCTGCTCTCCCTTAATCTCCTCTGCTGGTTTGGTGAGTTCAGCAGGGCATTTCTAAGTGCCACCAAGCAGTAGAGTTCCCTCTACCCCCGCTTTAGTCTTATGTGTCCTGGAGTGTTGAATGGTCACCCTCTGTGACATCTCAGAGTTCCATCAGCAGTGTACTGGGAAGCAGTAGGAGCTGATGTTGGATCCCCTAGGATTGTTGACATGTTAGAAAGATGAGATCAATGCCAACAGCAGGAACCACATGAATAAAATCAGGAGTAGTGTGAAAAGCAAAACACCCTAGACTTTATCTCAAAGAAAGGCTTCACTGCTCTCTCTCTCTCCATGGGCACAGATGGAGAAAACCCAACAGGGAACTTTCTCACTTTGAATCCATTTTTGGAGGTACTGCTCCAAAATGTATACAACCAAGATGTGGTTGATACACAACTGGTTGTATAATGCCAATACCAGTGCTTCATTTTCACAAATCATAGTGGGATTAGCTCCCTACAAGTTGCTCTCAACCCAGAGCTTTGCTCTGAGGTTAGGTACCCTTGGCATTGCTTGACAGCCTGGGACACCAACTTCTTCATAGAAACAGTTTTAACATAATCCACCCCTGAACTACCTCTATGCTTAAACTCGTGGCTCTATATCAAATGTTATCTGAATCTAGTGAAAATCACAATCTACTTACTGTAGTTGTCTCAAACCTTTTTAAAAAGTTGCTTCTCCTTGGAAGAAGGCATTCTTATTATTTCTCCCATTGTGAGATGCCATGTATCCCATGGCCTTACCCAGCTCACAGTGTACCTCATGAGATGACCCAGATGACATATATCATGATGGAGTCTGAAGTATTTTGTGTCCATGAATGACAAACATGAGTGGAGCAAGCTTAACAATCCATAATGGACATGAAAAAAAGAACATGAACAAGAAAGGAACATATTAAGAAACTAAAATTTTGATATGGTTTGTCCTGGGAGACTGAACTTACCTAACCTGACAGATAGGATCTCTAGATTATTGGAACTACAATTAGAATTCAAAGTCAGTCCACTGAGCTCTATCCTCTATTAAATCAATATTAGAGTCCAGAAAACTGAAAAATTAAGGCAGCAGTAACTATCATCTAAAGCCAATGATAAAGTTTACTGTCATGATTTCTACCAGCTAGAAAGATATCAGCAAAGCAATTGTTGGCTTTCATATTTGTCTTAATGATGTGCCTTCAGTGATGAAGAAGGAAGGCAAGTGGAACCCAGTATTGCACAGTTGGTTTGTTAAGGAATTTCATCTCTTCCCTGAAAAGTTCTATTGGTTAATCTGAATTGGAATGGTTGGAATCTGGCTCCTTCCCTGGAATAATATGAATGAACATTATACCTGGCTGAAGAGACATAATAAGCTGCCCAAGTTAAAAATTGTGATCATGTCCTAGTTTATTTTGTTCGTCTCTGTTGTCTATTGTCTCCAGGATTTACTTCTATGAATCTCCAGGCAAGGATATGATAACATCAACCGATCTGGAGATTTCTGACCATAGGCAATGAATATTTTTGGATAAAAATATTTTGGATTAAAAATGGCAAATTAGTTGGAGCAAAAATACATTCAATCTTGAAAGGCTCCTGTCTTCCATGTAGCCAACTTTATTCCATCCCTGGTATCACCTGTGGTTCCCAGACACTCACCAGGAGTGATCTCTGAGCAGAGAGCCAGGAGCCAGAAGTAAGATCTAAGCACCATTGGGTGTATCCATGTTTTGTGAGATCACCCTACACACCATATCTTCAACCCCAGGTGAATGAGTATGAAAAAGCAGGTTAGTGGCAAAGGATTAATAAATCAAGCCAGTCAGGAGAGAGTTATGGAGTCAGTTTGCTTTTTGTCTTGTGGTATCTCTGCCAAAGCCAAAACTGCTTTTTCTTTATTCTCAGTCCCAACTGGGTGGGCGAGGGTGAAGCAAGATCCAGGTGAACTTATATATATCAAAGGGCTAGGTGAAAAAGAAAGAGGAAATTGGGGAAATGCTTTTGTTTAGGGTTAATAGCTGGGTGTCACCTTACAGGTTTATCCAAAACAAAACTAAAACCCTAATGACATATTTGCTTCTAGAATCCTACTTTTAGTTCTCAGCATGCATGCATGCTCATGTACTCATACTATTGAGGCTGCTTCTAAAAATATTGGCTCTAACAGAACTTCCTTCTAACTGTTGTTAGCTCATAAAAACCTCTACAAACATTTCAGCTTTTCTATGCTAAGCTCGTGTGAAAGGCACTAGGGATAAAGAGATGGCCAGGAAATGTCACTGAGTTACTGTCTAGTACTGGTTTGGCAAATGACAAGGCAGGGTCCAGAGCCTGTTAACAGCCTTTGTAAATACTGTTTCTGGAACACAGTGATGCCCCCCAACTACCTGCTTTCTGGAGTTGCTTTGGAGTTCATCTGTAAAGGAAAAGTGTTGCCATGGAAACCATGTCCAAATAGCCTAACATATTGACTTTTTGGCCCTTCACAAAAAAAGTTTACAGGCACACATTTAGTGGATTGTTAGTCTTTTAGGAACTTGTGCTTTAGTGGCATTCTTTCTCTTTTCTGACTCT
>PVKC010051029.1:0-10482 GCA_004027635.1 Crocidura indochinensis
TTGACAACTTTTATGCCCGTTACACATACATGTTCCAAAATAATTTCTTCCTTCATTTCCCTGGCACATTGTTCTAGGGATTGTACAGTGCAGGAATCAAACCTGGGGCCTCTGCATTTGATGCTCCAGCCCCTGGAGCTATTTCCCTGACCTGGAATAATTTGTGAAGCAAGGATAGTTCCTGCGATCATATCTTCAGAATCAAACAATGCCAAACTGGGCAAACTTTATGCCCAGCTTGTATCTGTGAAGTCAGGTGAAACTATTTGACCAATTTCTTTCTTCTCAGTCTTAGGAAATAAACATAATGGGACTGGGGTGATGGCTCAAAGGGCTGGACCTCGCACCTGTGGGAACTCTGGTTTGAATTCCCTAACTTTTCCAAGAAGTGGCCCCTCCAAAAATAAGAAATCAGCAAAAACATTGAGGACAGGAAGGACATGCCTTGTCATCCAACAGGGACCCCTGAGAATGACCAAAATCTTGTGCTTGAAGATATAGGGGCCTAGAAAGATACTCAACAGGCTTTGCATACAGGAGATCCCGGCTCAACTCCCCGCACTGCATGGTTTCTCATGTATCCTGTTGGCCAGGAGTGACACTCCCCCCCCCAAAAAAAAACCCTGCTCTCAGAGAGGAAAGAGCAAGCTTGGAGGGTGTGGCACTGGAATGTGCTGCCTCAGTGGTCCAGAGAACAGGCAGGAAAGACAGCGTGTAGTTGGGTCAGTGAGGACAGGTTTGGAGGCTCCTCCTCCTCACTTCATGCATTTTCTTGGCTAGTGAGCAGCTACCCCAGAATCCATGGCCTTGTCCATTGGTAATCCCTCTGCTAAACTTTCTACATGAGGGGGCCGGAGCCATAACACAGTGGGCAGGGAACTTGCCAGGTTCGATCCCTGGTATCCCATATGGGCTCCTGACCTCTGCCAGGAGTGATCATTGAGCTCAGAACCGGAGTACTGCAGGGTGTAGCCCCAAAACAAAATAGTCAAATAAATAAATATTTGCATGAGATTTTGGCTTGAACAAGCAGCAGGTTCAGTTTGCTGCCTTGAATCCTTTTGGGGCTCGTGTGCTGCTGTCAGTGCTGAGGTATGAGAGAGAGAGAGAAAGAGAGAGAGAGAGAGAGAGAGAGAGAGAGAGAGAGAGAGAGAAGGGGAGGGGAGGGGAGGGGAGAGAGAAAGGAGGAGAGGGAGAGGGAGAGGGGAGGAGAGGAGAGGAGAGGAGAGAAGAGAAGAGAGAGAGGGAGTGTGTGTGTGAGAGAGAGAAGAGAGGAGAGAGAGAGTGTGTGTGTGTGACTGAAAAGTTCTTTTTCAGGGAAAGAATCACATAGTTCTGGGTGTGATGGTGTGTGTGTGGGGGTGGGCTGTGCTGCTGGAAGCAAAGACCATTATGGTCAGGCTGGTTCACTGTGCAGTGTAGATGGTCACACTTAGTGGTACTCAGGGGTTACTCCTGGCTCTGCACTTAGTAATAACTCCTGTCCGTGCTTAGGGAACTATATGAGATGCTGGTGATCAAACTCAGGTCAGCTGTATGCAAAGCAAGTGTCAACCCACTGTACTATTGTTCTGGCCCCTGCATTTTATTTGTAGTTTTGATCCATACCCAGGGGTACTCTGGTTCCGTGCTCAGAAGTGACACCTGACAATGCTCAGAGGGATAGATATTGTGGCAGAGATCTGAACCAGGCTCAGCTAGAAAAAAGCTAGATAGTAGCTCTCTGCTCCTAGTCAAGACATCTAGACTTTTTTTTTTTTTTTTTTTTTTGAGGGAGCAGGGTTTGGATGTATATCCAGCAGGGGCTATTCCTGGCTCTGTGCTCAGGACTCACTCCTTGTGGGTCTCAAGGGACCATATGTGGTATCAGGGATCTAACTTAAGGGGAGCTGTGTGCAAATTAGCATTTGAATGCTTCCATGATGGAGTATCATGGGTGAATAAGAAGCTGGTCCTGATGTGAAAATCCAGCAGGTTTGCTTATTAAGCTGTGAAACATCTGGCTGCCACCCTCAGCCTGTGTCTACCACATGCCGGCTCTGAGTCCAGGCGCTACCACCTCAGCCCAGAGCCTCACTAAAGGGAAACTGCCCGTGGGTCTCTGTGTGTGACCCTCTTTGTCACCAATCTCCTGCCCTCCTGTCTCTAAATTCCTCAGGTCTTTGGGGTTCATATCGAATAGTCTCGTGTTGTGTAAATCAAGACCTATAAACCACTCACTTGGGAGCCGCCTGGAGCTGGTTGGTTTTTATGACCCAAAGGGCAGTAAAAGATCCTCCATCTCGGACAGCTGCGAGGATTGGGGCTGAGTTATGAAATCCTGTTACTTCCACTCCAGCCTGGCATGCTGAACCCAATGAAGACTCCAGGGAAAAAGGAGTGAAAAGAGAAGCAACAGGCCCAGAAGTACCCTAAATCTTACTGTAGTGCTAAACCATCATTTCAGCTGGGGCTCTCTGGAAGGGTCAAAATGGGGTTCAGGGGTGAATTTCATCGATTCTGCCTACATTGAGCTCTGGTGACATCAGACATTCCTGAGCAGGTCCTCAGAGACAAAACAGGAGCATGTGGCAGAAACCTGTGCAATCCCACATTGTAGCCTGAGAGTCTCCAAGGACTAACCCCCAAACCCAGAGCTGGAAGTAGCCTACTGCAATGCTGAATGTGCCTCCCAGGCCTCCAAACAGAGAACAAACAAAACTAACCCATGACCAACTTTTGTCTGTTCCTGAGCTGGTTTCTTGCTATCTTCTGGAGAAGGTTAGTGGCAAATGGTCAGCATTGGCTGAAGAGAATTTCTATATAGCACCCAACTAAGAAGGTTTTATTATTATTATTATCATTATTATTATTATTATTATTAATTTCAGTGTGGCAACCTGGCAGTGATCAAAGTATACTCCTAGTGCTGTGCTAAGGTAGGACTCTTAGAGGTTCTTGGGGAACCATATGTGGTACCAGCATGGAACCCCAGTCAGCAGCACTCAAGTTGGAGTCACTTACCTGCTGTTTGGCATTTTTCAGTGGTGGGAAGGATGGCATGATTTTGTGGTATTGAATCAAGTCGAAGAACTGCCTGATAAGACAGGGCTGCAAAGTCTCAATATTTCCCCTACGGCTCTGAAAAACAGAATGAAGAGCTCGGTTGGTAAAGAATTTCTCTCTATGTCTAGTAGATCTCATCTGTGATCACACCCAGAATCTAAGGCTGTTCTTAAGCTAAGGCCACCTTTGAGATTAAGACACGTCAACATTTGCTGTCAGGACTCTGCCAATGAGGTTCTGATCCGATTCTTACAAGATGTGGATCAAGTTCTATCAAGTAAAAAGTCTTTTCTCATGTCATCAGCCTCCAGTGCTTTTCTTCAGGGACCTAGAAAAGAGTATTTTCCTTCCTGTCTGCCTGGACAGTTTAAAAATAGCCAAAGTTCGGGTTCTATCCTAGACCCATTCAACAAGAATATCCAAGCATGGGGTCCAGGTATCAGCATTTCTGAAAGTTCTCACAGAGGGTGAATCCCTGTGTATGTGGGCCAGGCTATCTTGCTATGAAAATCTTGTCTTGAAAGGGAGTGCCCTTCTCATTTAGAAATGGGCATTTGAATGACAATAATCAGTCCTATTGGAAGACCCCTTCCTTTCCACTTCTCTATTGATTGGCCCAAATGCTGATTGCTGGAGAAGGAGTAGCTCATGAAGGGCCAGCTTCCCTCTCTTTGATTCAGCCTTATAGCTTGTCATGATGGCTCAGAGGCCTCAGTTCCCCATAGGTAAGGAGCTAAGTCCTATTTCCAAAAATAAATTCGGAATGTATGTGGACTTGGGTGCATAGAGACAAAGAAACCAGAGAGGATTAGAGAGTTTTAAAGGCATCTCAAAGGCAGTTTGGAGGACAATTTGAGTGGGAGTGGAGCATCTATAAACTCTGGGAAGGGAAGTCCTCTAATTGTTTATCATCGGAAATAGCAGCAGCAT
Organism: Crocidura indochinensis; assembly: GCA_004027635.1. Taxonomy (NCBI): domain Eukaryota; kingdom Metazoa; phylum Chordata; class Mammalia; order Eulipotyphla; family Soricidae; genus Crocidura; species Crocidura indochinensis. Next base: position 3,976 of record PVKC010051029.1, read on the forward strand.
CTGAGTCCCTTCATTTACCAGCAAAACAACTTTAACTGTGCCTCTCAACCTGTTCTGGATTACTTCCCCCTCCATAATTTGGAGGCAGTGAGAATGCCCATGTGCACTGTGCAGAGCTGCCAAGAGTGGACAGGCAATATGGGCAGCTCCCACCAGGGCAACAGTTCTGCCCTTTTCAGGCTGGGCTGCTCTGAACTCAGTTTCTTGTTGTGTCCCACAGAGTGGAGGATCTGACATTTGTCACTCAGCATGCAGCATGGCCTCCATAATTCAATCTACTTTTGGGGGTGGGGGTTTGAGTCACACCCAGTTGCACTCAGGGGTTACTCCTGGCTCTACATTCAGAAATCGCCCCCGGCAGGTTCCGGGTACCATATGGGATGCCGGGATTCTAACCACCGTCTTTCTGCATGTAAGGCAAACGCCTTGCCTCCATGCTATCTCTCTCTGGCCCCTAATCCACTTTTTCTTAGGACTGTGCGTTCACAGACCATCTTTTCTTTTTCTCTCATTGTTGTTGGGCACTTGGCTTTTTTTCCTATCTGATGTATTGTCAATTATGCTGCAATCAACATATGTGTACAGTTGGTGGGATTCTTTTGAGGGGGGTGTTTTGGGATAAAGTCCTGGTTGAAAATGCTGAATCATTCAGTACATATATTGTTAGTATTTGGAGGAACCTCCATTCTGTTTTGGTAGGGTGGGTTGGGCTGCACCCTGATGGTGCTCAGGGACTACTCCCGGGTTTGTGTTCAGGGCACAGCAGAATCAAACCAGAGTTGACTGCAGGTTAGGTACGCTCCTTAACCCCTGTACTGTCTCTCTGGCCTGAGAATTCACCAGACTGTTTTCCATGGGGAATGGACCAATTTACATTCCAACTGACAGTTTCTTTCTCCCACACCACTCTTGTTTGTGCTTTTTTTGTTTGTTTGTTTGTTTGTTTTTGGACCACCCCCGGTGACGCTCAGGGGTTCCTCCTGGCTATTCGCTCAGAAGTCGCTCCTGGCAGGCACGGGGGATCGAACCGCGGTCCGTCCTAGGTTAGCACAGGCAAGGCAGGCACCTTACCTGCAGCGCCACCGCCCGGCCCCCGTTTGTGCTTTTTTTGATCACAGCTATTCTTACAGATGGGAGATAACTCTTTTTTTTTTTTTTTTTTTTTTAGTGAAAGGGACCAAACTGCCTGTAGGCAAAACACACAGTTTATCATGGAAATACATCCCAGCTATAAGAAAACGTTTTTAAATGGTCCTGACAGGCTCAGGAAACCATATGGGATGCTGGGAATCAACTTGGTTCAGCTGTGTGCAAGGCAAATGCCCTACCCTCTATGCTAATGCACATGAAGGCATTTCTGATTGTGACAAAGCACCTCATTGCTCTCTAATGAATTCCTCCTTCCCTAAGTGCTGGAACTAAGCAAAGGCAGGAGGAGGTAGCACTAAGCATTAGAAACTTATGCTCATAATTTCATTTCATCTCTCTAATATGAGGAAACAGTGACTCCAGACTGAGGCAGCTGCCCCAAATCACACAGCGATCTGGGCCTTGTCTAGCTAGTTCCCAACATCAGGCATCTTCTTGCAACTGATATAGCTTCAGGGCAGCCTGGGGACTATTACAGACCACCAAGAAAAAGGATCCCGGGACTTCTCAAGAAAATTCCCGATCCATGGGGCCGGAGCTGTGGTGCAGTGGTAGGGCTGCACACAGATAACCCAAGACGGACCTCGGTTTGATCCCCAGCGTCCCATATGGTTCCAGTGCCTGTCAGAAGCAATTTATGAATGCAGAGCCAACAGTAACCCCTGAGCATCACCGGGTGTGGCCCCAAAAGAACAAAAACAAAACCAAAACAAATTCCAGATCTTTTCTGAACTCTAGAGGGTTGAATGAAGACTCCAAGGAATGAGTTGGAAACTCTCAAGGCTCGTGTGCTTGCAAGCGTGCGTGTGTGTGCATGCGTATGTCTATGTGTATGTATATATAAGTCCATGAAAAATGGGTCTCATTAGCTGTAAAACTCTCTTGAGTTTTTCCAGAATATTTATTCTAGCTAGAATATTTATTCCTCAAAGTGCTGAGTAAAAGACCTGAGGCAAACACTGATAGATAAGCTCTAGAAATGGCTCCACCCTCTCTGTTCTGATGCCATCAGATCCCCAATTTGAAGACAGAGAATGAATCGAGTTACCCATGTTCCCCTTTTTTTGGCTCTGGGGCTCAGGACCCAAGGACTCAGCTGAGACATTTATGAAGCTCAGGGTCAGAGCAGCCCCTGAGCTAGTCTTGCTTCTGTCCTTCATCTTTGTTCCAATGCTACAACCTTGTTTGGTTTGGAGCCACACCTGATGGTGCTCAGGGCTTACTCCTAGCTCTGTACTCAGGAATCACTTCTGGTGTTGCTTGGGGACCATATGGGATGCTTGGTCAAACACAGGCCAGGCAAGTGCCCTTCCTGCTGGACTCTTTCTCTGGCCCTCTGATTGCCATGTCTTTTGCTCAGAAAATCCAAGTCCAAGTCCTAGCATTTCCTAAGCATCTGACTGGTTTGGCCCCTGACCAACTTCCCTTCACACACCCACACTCACTCTGACCATGACCCACTTTGTACCAGGCACTCTGTTCGTCAGTCTGGGATCTGTGCGTGGCCAGCTGGGCTAGTTTCAGCTCTCACCACCACCACCACCCCCTCCCAGAGGCTCATAGCAGGTGCAGGACAGGCTCTCCCTGACCTCCCCTACCAGCACCTGTCACTCTGTCCTGGTCACCATGCTCTTTTCCCACAGATCCAGGAATCTCGTGCTAACTGCCCACTCACATCTCTGTGGAAAGGTCAGGATCAGGGCCTGCTGTCTGCCTTCCTTCCACATTCCCCTGAGCATGACCCATGGGAGTGGGGGCAATTGGCACAGCTGAGTGGTATTTCCGAGAGTCGATGAATCCCTCTGGGCCCATCAGGACAAGAGGTTCCAGGCCCTGAGATGTTCCAGGAGCAGCACAGCTGAGTTGCTGTGCCAGTGAGTCCTTGTTTGCTGGGGAAGGGAGCTACCTGCCTGAGAGAAACCCTCCAGTGATGCCTGACCTGGACTCCACCTTAGAAACTGTCTGTAGGACCTGACACCCTACAACCAGGCTTCCTCATCTCCTCCCAGTCTTCAGTCTGCACCAGGTCTGGTTCTCTGTGACACCTGGGTGACTCAGGGGTGATCAGCCCTTGGTATGTGTGCGCACACAAGTTAATGCATGCACGTTACACATGGGTATGCATACATGTGTGCATGTGTGTTTTTGCCCACACGTGTGCCTGTGTGCACGTGTATACCTGTATACCTATATGCAATTCTAGCACTGCCAGCAGACATACCATATATAAGTGGGTATGCGTGGGTGTGCTCATAATGCACACATGTCTCTATGTACATGCGTGTATAGTGCATATGTGTATGCATGTGCATGTATATGCAAGTATGTATATGTGCACATGCACTGTTCTCTCATGCATTCTCATCTTTCTCTTATTCTCATCTCATCTCAAGGATGTTATCAGGCCCAGGAGACTCAGAGCCTGTGTTTTGCCACTGAGGCATCTCTCACTGCCACAACCCGAGTAGACAGATACCAGATAAGGAGAAGCCAGTGCCACTCAGCCCTGTCACCAACAGGTAAGTGAATTGACTTCACCTGTCATCAATGTTGTTCCCAGATACTGTCATTTGGTGACATGCCCAAAGGGGACATGCCAAGACACTTGCCTTTCATCCTGTCTTCCATCTGGGTTGTACCACTGAGTACTGTGAGCGTCACTCTTGAGCACAGAGGCAGGAGTAGTCCTTGAGCACTACTGGGGGCGGGGGTGGGGGGACAAACAAAAAGGCCAGGAAGATGACTCAGAGTGTGCAGCTCATTCTTTGCATCCACAGGAGACCTCGGGTCAGTTCAACCCTGGGTCCTCTGGGGAGGCCCAGTGTCTCTTGAGCATAGGGGCACCTTACCCCAACCAAATAACAAAGCAAACTCTGAAGTCATCATCAATAGGACCATAAGGAGCAACAAAGAGAGCCCAGCTGTTGGGGGAGGGGATGGGGGAAACAGAGAGAAGGAATTAGGACTGGGATTTTAGAGCAGAGTTGGATAGGAACAGTTGGCGTTTCTGCAGAAGTGACTAATCCTAGGGTAAGATCTGGGGGAGCACAGGGGGAGCTTTCCCCAGAACTGATGCATTTCTCAGATCCATTTGACTATAACAAATAACGCAACCAGAGATCTAAGGGGCCATGCTGGCTTGGGTGGAGGCAACAAATGTCATACACGACTTCCCACTGCACAAAACAGATGCTGACATTCAGCTGGGGGCTGAGGTTTCTTCCTGTCTTTTAAGGCCCGGGTGGGGTAGCAAAGGTCATACTCAGCTGGTTAGGTGCAGGGAGAAGGGCTGGAATCAAGAGCCTGGGAGCACAGGAAAGATCTTCAGAGTTAGCACTGATGGGGGATCTTCACGTGTAAGTGAAGGGTGTGGAGCTCTGAAAAGACTAGCCCCAGATTTGTTCAAAGGGCAAGAGGATGCAAGAGACAGCACAGGTAGGCAACTGAGGGGACAAAGAAAGCAGCATCAGCCTTAGTCAAGTCAGAAGGGCTGAGCCATAGCCCTTGCCTTCCGCTCAGCCAACTCCTACTTGACCCCACCATCACCTTTGTTCCCTTTTGAACCACCAAGAGGGATCTCTAAGCTCAGAACCAGGAGTAAGCCCGAGCACCTATGGGTAACAACAAACCCCCAATCAAAAGAGGAATAAATTAAGACAGAGACTAACTCATGAATTGCAGATAAAATGTTTTATTGTTCAGTCAAGAGCTGGGGGGGGGGTCAGGCCACCACATATCTTATGCATGCAAGGGACCTGAAGGGGATCCTAACATGGCAAGGCCTCCGCAGACCCCCCCTCATACAGTCTTGTGGCCCCAGCACCACTGGGTCTGACACTGGACCCCACAATCAGGTTGGCTGAAATCTACCAAGGGCCTCTTGAGTGTTGCTTGCGAGACCCCAGGAGTGTATATAAATAAATAAAATTTATTTTGTTTTCTGGCCATACCTGGCAGTGCTCAGGGGTTACTCATGGCTCTGTGCTCAGAAATTACTTCTGGCAGGCTCAGGGGACCATATGGAATGCCAGGGATAGAACCCGGGTTGGCCACATGTGAGGCAAACACCCTACCTCGCAGTGCTATTGCTCAAGTCCCAGGAGTATACTTTTTAATTCCAATAATTTTTATCACTTCTAAGAAGGACGTGACTTAACATATTAGTGTATCTACAGAGATAACACATCACCCACGAAGGAGGCTGCAGTCTGGCTCTGTGGTCAGGGCTGGGCTCTCTCATGAGGCATCTCATGGGCCAAAAAGGCCTGAAACAGGATATTTTAAGGTCTTTGTCTCTTGCTTTCGTTGTTAAGGGGGTAACATTTGGCACTCAGGGCTGCATAATACCAGGGGTGAACCCATGGACTCACACATGCAAAGCCCCATCCCCAGAATTCCCTTTCTCCTCCCCCTGCCCCCTTCCCCATGAATCAAACCCCCCTGGGCCTTATTTGTAAGATTTCATTTAGGTATTTTTGTTTGGGCAGTCTTCTCACTTTTGTGTCCTAGTGGCCTGGAAACTCTTCCTGTCCTGGAAATTCTGGGGTAGCCAGGAAGATGTATGAGCAGCAACTGGTTTGGGGAACGTGACTTGTGTGTGCCTGTGGGCCCATTGCAGAGTGTGGGAGTAAGTGGTTTATAGGCAACTGACTGTTGTTCAGCTACTCTTCAAAGTGCAGGCTTTTGTCCTTTTTTTGGTTTTTATTTGTTTGTTTGTTTTTTAGTTTGGAGGTCATATCCATCAGTGCTCAAGGCTTATTCCTTTCTACATTCAGGAATTACTCTTGGCAGTGCTTAGAAGACCATATGGAATGCTGGGGATCGAACCTGGGTAGGCCACATGCACAGCAAGGACTTGCTCTGCTGTACCTTGGCTCTGGCCCCTCTGGGGGTATCTTCTGATGGGGGACCTTCAGTTGTGCCTTCCAGGTGCTCACAAATAGACAGCTGCTCAGCAGGTGGCTCCGTCCTGTGTTACCTCCCACACTGTATCTATTCGTCATCATTTCCAGGAACCACTGGGAGGCCTGTTGCTGGGTAACAGCAGCGAGTCAGCTTAGCTTCCTTCTTTAGTATCAACAGGGCACCCAGTTACTTTCTGAAATAATGAGTCACGTTTTCAGAAACAGATGCCAGGGTCAAATCCTGTAAGCTGACTCTGCGTTCATCCCAAAGTGTGGTGGGGCTTGAAGTCAATGATGACCTGGGCCCATTACCCAGGCCTCAGAAAGGTGCTGCAACTTCCATTTTACAGATGGAGACACTGAGGCTGCAGAGGCTCAGGAGTTTCAGAATTAGGAAAGACCCAACCCCATCACGGGTCTCTTACTCTCTCCCACCTTCTCTCCCTCCCTCCCT
>PVKC010051030.1:0-10484 GCA_004027635.1 Crocidura indochinensis
AAAAAAAAAACCAAAACCAAAAACAAGCAAACACACAAAAAGAGTTATGTTTTTTATGGGGGTTGGCCACACCCAGTGGCACTCAGGGGTTACTCCTGGCTCTACACTCAGAAATCTCTCCTAGGGCCCAGGAGATAGCATGGAGGTGGGGCGTTTGCCTTTCATGCAGAAGGTCATCGATTCAAATCCCGGTGCCCCATATGGTCCCCCATGCCTGCCAGGAGCGATTTCTGAGCATGGAGCCAGGAGTAACCCCTGAGCACTGCCAGGTGTGACCCAAAAAACAAACAAACAAAAAAAAGCAATGTGCATACCTTACTAAAAAGATTCCTTATAGGGGCTGGGCGGTGGCGCTGAAGGTAAGGTACCTTCCTTACCACGCTAGCCTTGGACGGACCGCAGTTCGATCCCCCGGTTTCCCATATGGTCCCCCAGGCCAGGGGCGACTTCTGAGTGCATAGCCAGGAGTAACCTCTGAGCGTCACTGGGTGTGGCCCAAAAACCAAAAAAAAAAAAGATTCCTTATTGCTAAAACATGCTAACCATCATGGAGCCCTGAAGATTATAACCTTTTGATTGTGGGAAGGATACAATAGTACCACCAAAGATTATTATTAGTATAATAAAATAAATATATAACTATAATAGTCATAGTGAAAAAGTTTCTAATATCACAAGAACTGTCAAAATGCAGCACAAATACACAGAGTATGTATGTGCCTTACAAAAATGGTACTAAAGGGCTGGACAGAGTATAGAGGAAAGGTGTTTGCCTTGTATATGGCCAACCCGGGTTGAATTATTGGCACCAGATATAATACTCAGAACACTGCCAGGAATGGTTCCTGAGCAGAGTCAGAAGTAAGCCTTAGCACTGGCAGATGTGGCCCCCCAATCAAATATTAAATTTAGGCTAGAGCAACAGTACAAGAAGGTTGTGTTTACCTTGCAGAAGGATAACCCAGGTTTGAACCAACACCCCATATGCTCCCTAGATCCCACTAGGATTGATTCCTGAGTACAGGACCACCAGGTGTGGCTCCAAAACCCCTCAATTCTTTTTTTGTTGTTTTTTTGGGGGGCCACAGCCGGTGACACTCAGGGGCTACACCTGGCTATGCACTCAGAAGTCGCTCCTGACTTGGAGGACCATATGGGACGCCGGGGGATCTAACTGCTAGCGCTGGCAAGGCAGACAGACACCTTAACGCTCCATGCCTATGCTCCGCCCCCCCCAATTTTTTTAAATTAAAAAATTTAAAAACACTTAAAATTACAGCAATATTTGCTTGATGAAGAGTTGCAATATAACCAGTGTTTCATCAAAGCTAGCATCCCTGAGGTTGAAGCTGCATAACTATTCTTATTTAAGATGAGGAAACTCAGGATGGAGTGACAGCACAGTGGTAGGGCATTTGCCTTACAGTGTGGTCAACTGAGACAGACCAAGGTTGGTCCCAGGCATCCCACATGGCTCACTGAGTCTGCCAGGAGCAACCCCTGAGCACCAGCAGGTATAGCGCAAACAAACAAACAAACAACAAAAAAGATGAGGAAACTGGGACAGATAGTATAGAGGGCAGGGTGCTTGCCTTGTATGTGGCCAGTCCAGGTTTGATTTCTGGTACCCATTTGGCACTCTGAACCCCATCAGGAGTGACCCTTGAGCTTAGAATAAGAAATAAGCCACGATCACTGCTGGTTGTGGTTGAGTGGGGGAAAAGATGAGAAAACGGATGTTCTCAAAAGTCAAGTGACATTCCAAGAGCATGTGGCTAGCAACTGACAAGATCTAAACTTTAGTCTGATCATTCTTTCCCCCAACTTCCAGCTGAAGCTGAACCCCTCTAAAATAAGAGAGGAGGGTCGAATGCCTCCAAAGTAAAGCATCAAGGCAGTGAGCCTTAATTAAAATGACCTAATTTTAAAGAATCTTTTGATCCCCTTAGGATCTTCTGATAGCTAAAAATAAGAGACAAAAAAAGTGCTTTCGGGCGGGAGAGATAGCATGGAGATAAGGAATTTGCCTTTCATGCAGAAGGTCATTGGTTCGAATCCAGGCATCCCATATGGTCCCCAAGCCTGCCAGGAGAGATTTCTGAGGTAGAGCCAGGAGTAACCCCTGAGCGCTGCCAGGTGTGACCCCAAGACAAAACAAAACAAAACAAAACAAAAAAAAAAGTGCTTTCTCCAAAGACCCACAGGTAGCTAGAAGATGCGGCCAGCATTTCTATGTGTGTTAAGTGCAGTTCTCTGAACGATTCATTTATCACCTCTCAGTGATCTTACAAGCTGGGTACTATTGTCGCCCACATTTTCCTAAGGACAAGCTGAGTCTCACGGGCTGCTTGCCCTTGGTCGTGCAGTGAGCACAAGATTGCACCAAGATCTAATTGAAAAACTGCTTGGGGATTGTGTCTCTGAACCCAAAGAGTCTGAGTAGGATCTAGTTCAGGCCACAAAGAACAGTGAATTCCTGGCAATTCTAACTACCAAATAAGATGAGACGGTCTCACAGGTACATGCCTAGGTGATGCAGCGAGTACCGGATTGCACCAAGGTGTAATCCAAAAACTGCTTGGTGTCTGCGAACCCAAAGAGACTAAGTAGGATCTAGGCGGGCAGGTCATGAAGAAAAGTCAACTAATTCCTGGTCATCCTAACTGCCCAGTGGGACTGAGACAGTGCTCAGAAGAAACACACACACACACACACACACACACACACACACACACACACACACACACACACACACACACACACACACACTGGGTTATTGTGGGGCCAGAGAGATAGCACAGCGGTAGGGCCTTTGCCTTGCTGCAGACCCAGGTTCGATTCCTGGCATCCCATATGGTCCCACAGCCTGCCTGGGACGATTTCTGAGTGCAGAGCCAGGAGTGAGCGCTGAGTGTGTTGGGTGTGACAAAGACCAATCGATCAATCAATCAATCAATCTTCGAAATAAAAAAATGGGGTTCTTGCAAATGGGAGGTTGTACCCCCTGAATCTCTTGCATGCTCCACCCAGGCCAGCAACGGGTCTGTCTTCTCCAGAGCCCCCATGATGAATGTGCTGAGTGTGACCCAAAGACCAATCGATCAATCAATCAATCAATCTTCGAAATAAAAAATGGGGTTCTTGCAAATGGGAGGTTGCACCCCCTGAATCTCATGCATCTCCACCCAGGCCAGAGCCCCCAGTGGACGCCTCCCCGCGAGAGCCGGCCGTGGTCCGGGCAGGGGCCGGCCGGGGCGAGTACCTGCAGGAGCAGACCCGAGGAAGCCAGCCGGGCCGCCTGGCCCAGCACCTCCTGGCCCCCCATGGCCTGCGCCTCCGCGCCTGCGCTGCGTCTCCAGGAAACACGGCCGCTGGGGGGGTCTTCGTCGCGGGGAGATGGCGTCACGGGAAGGCTCGCCCGCCGATTGGTGCGTTTGGGCGGAAGGGGCGGGGCTTCGGCGACGCGGCTCTTCCGAGCCGGCTGGCTCGGGCCGTGACGGCATCTTTCCGCGCCGTTGTTTCCGTCTCTCCCGTGTCCCAGTTGATCCACTTCCGGTTTCTCTCCCTTCTCGGGCCTAGTTGGGCCAACGCTGGGCCAAGATGGTGCTAGTGCCACCCGAGCCCCTGCACTAAAACCAAGGAACGCTCATGTCCCTGACTCCACTGTTCTTTTTTATTTTTTCTTTTGTTCTTTTCAGTGCTTAAATCTTTTATTTGCATAGGCAAAAGAAAAGAGCGCATCATTATTTCAGTAGATACCAACATTATAGTTGACAAAGTTTTAGGTCCATTCCAGAGTTTAATGGACTAAACTCAAGGAATACTCATGTTCCTGTCTCCACTGTTCTTTTTCTTTCTTTTTTTTTTTTTTAATGTTTGAAACCTTTTCATAGGCAAAAGAAAAGAGCATATCATTATTTCAGTAGATACCAAAAATCTATCTGACAAAATTTCAGATCCATTCCAAAGTTTAAAAAAAAAGTGATAACACGGAGAAGGACACAAGGTTAATACGTTAGAGTTGATTCCTTTCTTAACTATCAGTAGTAAATGGAACTTTATTTAACTTTTTGGTTTGGGGATCAACCTGGCAGTGCTCAAGGGTAACTCTTGACTCTGTTCAGAAATAGCTCCTGGCTGGCTCAGGGGACTATATGAGATGCCGGGATTCGAACCACCGCCCTTCTGCATGCAAGGCAAACACTATCTCTCTGGCCCCTTAAATGGAATTTTTTTTTTTCCGGTTTTTGGGCCACACCCAGTGACGCTCAGGGGTTACTCCTGACTATGTGCTCATAAGTTGCTCCTGGCTTGGGGGACCATATGGGAAACCAGGGGATCGAACTGCGGTCAGTCCTAGGCTAGCACAGGCAAGGCAGACACCTTACCTCCAGTGCCACCACCCGACCCCTTTGATGAGGTTTTTTTTTTTTTTTGGCTCTTTTTTTAGGTTTCCTCTTGTGAAGCCCTCCCTTAGGCCTAACATTGATGGTCCCCTTATTTTCACACAAAATTTTGAGGACCTGGAGTGCAATGCAGCATTTTTACGACTGTGATTTAATCTGGCCTGTTGTTAGAGAGGAATAAGACCTGGAGATACAAAGTGACGTATTAATTTTTTTATAAATTACTATCTTTATTTGAGCACCGTGATTACAAGCATGGTTCTAGTTAAGATCTATACAATTAAGACCTATACAGTTTATAGCAGTGGCCTCAGGGTTCTGTCCCCAACCTAACTACTGCTACTTGCATATTAATGATTATAGGGTGGAAGTAGAGTGGAAAGTGCTTTGTTACATAAAAAGCACCCCACATATCAATCAACTGATGTTCTGTCCTCTTACCTCTTGACCTGTTGACTATACGAAGCCCAATTTCCCATGATTTGACTCCAAACAATCTCAATCTTCTTTCACTTCTTTATTACCCTTTCTAACTCTCTAGGCTATAGCTATTCAGAGCACTTAACATTATTCGAGCAGAACTTCTCTCATTGGACTTTGTTGTTTTTTGTTTGTTTGTTTGAGTTTTTGGGTCTTACCCGGCAGCACTCGGGTTACTCCTGACTCTACACTCAGAAATTGCTCCTGGCAGGCTCGGGGGACCATATGGGACGCTGGGATTCAAACCACTGTCCTTCTGCATGCAAGGCAAATGCCTTATCTCCATGCTATCTCTCAGGCCTGTTTGTTTGTTTGTTTTTGCCCTGCCACAATCTCCATAGTGCCTTCTCTGGACCTTAAGAGATAGTTGAAGTTCTTGCATGTTGCAGAACCAGTTCATCCGCAAAATTGCATGATCCCCTCAGCCTCTTAGTGGCATTCACACCCCCAGCACTATCAGGTGTGACCTAACTCCTCTCCCCAAAGTGCAAACCCACAAGGGTCCTCCCCATGCCTTTTCAAGGCCCCATTGTTCTATCACTGAGCATTATCTTCCTACTGCCACTTACCACAATAAGCTACTGCTATCAACTAAAGTTTTATATTCTCCAAAGTCCTAATCAAAGACTTATTTATCAATGTGATGGTGTTTGGAGGTGAGACCTGTGACAGGTTATTTAATTCTGACTGGGGAGCCTCATGCTGACTCACATAATCTGAAAAACAGAAAGATACTCTCCCTAGGAACAGAATCAGCTGGCACTTGATCTTGGACTTTCCAGTCTCCAGAACTAAGAGAAATAAATTCCTGTTGTTGAATTCACCTGGTTTGCTGCATTCAGCAGCAGTAGCCTGGAGCAGATTCTGGCAGCTTCTTGTCACCCTCCATAGCTCTTAGAACAGTTTGTTTTGCAGACTAGAGTATGTGTCTATAAGTACCCCAGGAACTCCAAGAAGGCAGGAGTGTGCCCTTTCTGGCCTTGCCCCTTCAACCATGACAGAGAACATTCCTGGAACATTTGGAAAGGTGAGAGTCCTGATCTCTTATTGCTGCTACTGGTGCTAGAAAATAAATGGAGTTCAAGGCCTAAGCACTGCCTAATCCCCCTCTTTTTTTTTCTAACCCCCCTCTTACCAGATGAGCCAAACTGCATGTTAACTCTTTCACCACCACCAACTTCCCACCCCCACCTCATGGTGCTGGGGCTCAAACCCAGGACCTCACCATTCGAGATCAGTGCTTTGCCACTGAGCTACAGCCCTAGCCCAAGATTGACCTGGCCTTAAATCCTCACTCTGTCATTTACTAGCTAGGTGACCTCAGTATGCTCTCCTATTGAATAAGAGGAGTATTCTGCTTGTTTGTTTTTTTGGTTTTTGGGTCACACCCGGCAGTCAGGGGTTCCTCCTGGCTCTACGTTCAGAAATCACTCCTGGCAGGCTCGGGGGACCATATGGGATGCTGGGATTTGAACCACCATCCTTCTGCATGCAAGGCAAATGCCCTGCCTCCATGCTATCTCTTCGGCCCAGAACAAAAGATGTATTCTGTCCATCTGTCTTGTGAGGATGATTGTAAGGACGAAGACAGATAGAAATTTGGTCCTTAAAGAGCTTAAATGCTAGTGGAAGGGAAACTTTATTAAACTAAGCCCTATAGAGCCTGAATGACTGCTTTGCATGCATTCTATCTGGGTTCAATCCTTAATATGCCATATGGTTTCTCCAGCCCACTGGTGTGATTTCAGAGTGCAAAGGCAGGAGTAACTCCTGAGCATTGCCAGCTGTGGCAAATAATAGCCCCAAATCTAACAAAAAAAGGTTCACCTAGTGATAAGTGCCTTAGAAGAATGAAGTTAGATAAGGCAATGGAGACGCTAGCAGAAAGAGTTTGAGGGGCTATTTAGAAAAGCAGAGAAAACTAGACAGACACCTCCCAGGGAGAGGAATCTAACTCGAGAGTCGAGCTAAATACTGGAGGGTCAAGGTATTGACTTAATGACTGAGGTGCTCAAGGTCTAGGGAGTTAAGTACTGGAAGGTCAAGGTATTTGACTTAATGACTGAGGTGTTCAAGGTCTAGTCTGGGCAACCTACTGAACTCCATGGACCTTGGGCTGGCAGGTGAAATAGGTGCCTACTTCCTTTACTCTCAGTCCGGCAGCCCCTCCTCCACAGGGAAGCCCTGGAGCAGAACTAGCCAAGAGTTCATGAAGGTTACATGCTCTCAACCCTGGCTATCTGGCAGGCTGGCCTGGAGAGATAGAAGATCATTTGGCTGGGAACAAAGGAACCAAAGAGGACTTGCTGTTTGTTCAAAGTTTAGTCCAGGGGCCAGAAAGATAGCAGAGCCATAGAGTGTTTGCCTTGCACATGACCAACCCAGGACAGACCTAGGTTCGATCCCCAGCATCCCATATGGTTCACTGAGCCAGGAGTAACCCCTGAGAGCTGCCAGACGTGGCCCAAAACCAACCAAACAAACAAAACACAAAGTTTAGTCCATAAGGCAATGCTGCACCAGAGAGAGATCGATGAATAGAGCACATGCAGAAGGCCTGGGTTCACTCCAGCACCATGAGCACTACTAGGATCAGCCTTCGAAACTGTGCTGAGAGAAGCCCTGAGCATTGCTGATTGTGTCTAAAAATCATAAATAAATTTTTTTTTCATTTAATTTTTTTGGCCCACACTCAGGAGTACTTAGCACTTCCTTCTGACTCTGCATTAAGCAATCACTCCTAGCAGAACCTGAGAGATCATATGGATTGCTGGGAATTGAACCTGGGTCAGTCAGATACAATAGACATGCTTTACTCACAGTGCTATCACTCTGGGTCCTAAATAAATAAACGTTTACAAAGACTACCTCCCTGGTGGTTCAATCCTCGGCATTCCATATGGTTCCCCGAGCCTGCCAGAAGTGATTTTGGAGCATGGTGCCAGGAGTAACCCCAGAGCACTGCCGGGTATGACCCAAAAACCAAAATCAAAACCAAACAAACAAACAGGGATCAGAGAGATAGCTTGGAGGTAGGGCGTTTGCCTTTCATGAAGAAGGACGGTGGTTCGAATCCCAGCATCTCATATGGTCCCCTGAGCCTACCAGGAGTGATTTCTGAGTGTAGAGCCAGGAGTAATCCCTGAGCACTGCCGGGTGAGACCCAAAAGCCAAAACAAACATACACAAAAAAACAAAGACAACCTCCCAGCATCCAGGACAAGACCCTACGTCTCCTTAAGCAAGGAATTGGACATGTTTTCTCTCGTTTTGGAAGGAGATTCTTACAAAGGAGAGACTGACACTGCTAGGGCCACCTTAGGTGCATAGAGGAAGTACTGAGAAGGAATAAGGATGAGGACCAAGGAGTACAAACTACCTCATCTTCATGCCAAGCCTCTCCCGAGATCTCACCTGTTCTAATAATGGTCACAAACAGAGCATGTCACCCTCCCTATTTTGCTTGAGGACTGAACTTGGGACTGGTAAGATACAATCTTCTGGTTGTTGCCTGGGCTTTGTGATCCGAAATTAAACATAATTTTCACATTGCAATTTCTTTATTTCCTTATTTATTTTTTTGGTTTTTGGGCCACACCCAGTGATGCTCAGGGGTTACTCCTGGCTATGCACTCAGAAGTCGCTCCTGACTTGGGGGACCATATGGGAAACCGGAGGATCAAACCACAGTCCGTCCTAGGCTAGCGCAGGCAAGGCAGGCACCTTAGCTCCAGCGCCACCGCCAGCGCCCGGCCCCGCAATTTCTTAATTTTATTTATTTATATTTGGTTTCCAAGGGCTACATGTAACTGTGCTCTGGAGTCACTCCCAACAGAGCCCAGGGGATAAAACCTAGGTCAGCTTTGTGCAAAGCAATTACTGTACTGTCTCTCTGGTCCAAGGTTTACTGTTTCTTTTAGTTTTGGGGTCACACCTGGCAGTGCTCAGGTGTTACTCCTGGCTCTGCACTCAGAAATTGCTCCAGGCAGGCTCAGGGGACTATATGGGATGCCATATAGTCAAACCTAGGTCTGTCCCAGGTCAGCATATGCAAGGCAAATGCCCTACCTATGCTATTACTCCAACCTACAGGTTTACATTTTTAAATAGTTAGAAGAGGAAATGAAATGAAACCTAATTCGGGGTCGGTGAGGTGGCACTAGAGGTAAGGTGTCTGCCTTGCAAGCTCTAGCCAAGGAAGGACCACGGTTCGATCCCCCGGCGTCCCATATGGTCCCCCCAAGCCAGGGGCAATTTCTGAGCGCTTAGCCAGGAGTAACCCCCCCCCAGCATCAAATGGGTGTGGCCTCCCCCCAAAAAAACAAAAAATAAATAAATGAAACCTATTTCATGACAGATGAAGATCATATGAAGTTCAAATCGCATCTCCACAAATAGTCTCATCCAAACATAGTCACATTGCTTGCCTACTACCTCCAGCTAAATTTCACGACAGCAGCAGAGTATTTTGACCAGAAAAGGTGAAAATATTTACTCTCTGGTGTTTAACAAGGCAAGTTTGCCAATCCCTGATCATCACCACTGGCTTTCAATGCACAGACAGAAGAATGATGAAAGTCTAGGGGAAAGCAAGAAGGACAAGAAGGACACTTTCTGGGGGGACGGCTGGTAGGGTGCTACTCAGTCTGGATGGCGAGTTATCCCTGAAGAATACCAGGTTGACCTAATGATCACTGAAAAATTCTTTCCCCAGGCTTCTCTTCCCTCCTGCCCTCTGGGCCAGCTGGCCTCCCTGCCAGGGAAAGCTGACCTGAGCCAGCTATTTTATTACAAAGCTGGAGAGAGTGCCAGGCTGGGTTCATGCCAACCCAATTAGGTTCTCAGATGGGGAAGGAGACTGCCAGAGGGTGGGGAAGCAGGGAGGAAACTATGGCAGGAGTGGCCGTAAATGCATCTGGGAGAATTGGGGGGGTGCAAGGCATGGAGAGGAGGGTACAGTATAATAGATGACAGGATGTCTAGGGCTCGGAGCTTTCTACAGCACAGGGGATCCCACCAGGGGGTCTCCCCACAGGACACCCTCAATGTTTTGCCCCTCGCTTAGAAGTCCCTGTTGCGGGCCGGAGAGATAGCATGGAGGTAAAGCAATTGCCTTGCATGCAGACAGTCAGTGGTTCGAATCCTGGCATTCCATATGATCCCCTGAGCCTGCCAGGAGCGATTTCTGAGCGTAGAGCCATGAATAATCCCTGAACGCTGCCAGGTGTGACCCAAAAACAAACAAAAAAAGATTAAAATGTAAAAAAAAGAAGTCCCTGTTGGGGGGCTGGAGTGATGGCGCAAGTGGTAGGGTGTTTGAGTCCCTGTTGGGGGGCCTGAGTGGAGGCACAAGTGGTAGGGCATTTGCCTTGTACATGCTGACCTAGTACCGTCCATGGTTCAATCCCCCATCATACCATATGGTCCCCAGAGCCTGCCAGGAGTGATTTCTGAGTGCAGAGTCAGGAGTAACCCCTGAGCATCACCAGGTGTGCCCCCCCCCAAAAAAAGAAGTCTCTGTTGGGCATGAGAAGGCTACAAATAGTGTCCACATAAGCTTTTTATAGGGCATGCCAATGCCATGCTCCCATTCTACAA
>PVKC010051031.1:0-10490 GCA_004027635.1 Crocidura indochinensis
TGACCCAAACTACAACAATTCAAGTTAAAAATTAGTAAGTTTTCAAAGTAAAGCAGTATTGATGAGAATAATATGTTACTATATTACTAGATAACAGAGAAAGGAGAGAGAAGTGAGATGACCATGTGACAATGGAACAGAGGAGATTAAAGTTATCACAAACCCAGAAATGCCTGGGAGCCTCCAGAATTTAGAAGAGTCAAGAGGTACATGCCTGTTGCCAGTCCATATAAACAATGCCTATACATATTGCCTGTATTTCTTCTCCTGAGATGTACACTTTTGTCCTTTTAAACACTGGGATGTGCGTTGAGGATTGTGCATTATGCCATTGAAGAAGCCTGAGTGCTCTCTCTCTTTCTCACTCTTTCTCTTTATATCTCAGCATGTTATTTTTCTCTCTTAGTATTAATCTCTCCCTCTTAGAATTTCTAAATAAAACCTCTTTTTACAAGAAGAAAGCCGAAGAAGAAGAAGAAGTAGAAGAAGAAGAAGAAGAAGAAGAAGAAGAAGAAGAAGAAGAAGAAGAAGAAGAAGAAGAAGAAGAAGAAGAAGAAGAAGAAGAAGAAAAAGAAAAAGAAGAAGAAGAAGGAGGAGGAGGAGGAAGAGGAGAAGGAGGAGAAGGAGGAGAAGGAGGAGAAGAAGAGGAGGAGGAGGAGGAGGAGGAGGAAGAGGAGATTTGTTTTCATTCTCTTTTTTGCTTTTTTTTAAATTTATCGATGGTTTTTTTAATTTTGCAGTTTCAATTATATTTTAAATAATGTTTTAACTGACCATTGGATACAAAAATGAGGAATAGTGATTATCTATTTTAAAGGTCAGTAATACATTGTTATTTTAACTATATTAACAGAATAACTTCAAAATTACATCTTGATCCCTTGATTTGGGACTTTTATTGTCTTTCCTATCAAGTCTATGGCAATTTTTATTATGACAATCAGACATTGTGAGAGCCCAGAGCTGGAGGGAAATTGTTTAGGTAATAAAGTCTTATACTTAAGTTGGAAAAATCAGACTTTAGTAGCCCATATTACAAGTTCCTAAACATCTGCCTCAAACCCTTTGCCTATAAGTCTCAGACATGGTATTGAGTTTCCTTATAGCCCCTCCAGAAACATTTTCATCTAGAGTTAAAATATAACCATGATTTCTATCAGCATAAAGTCTGAACAAAAGAAGATATTGTTATCTCTGTGTAAGTTGATAAGACTTGATAAATCTTGAAGGGATAAGGCACAGAGAATAGCAATATGGTGTAGGCCCTGCAGTTCTTGGAGAAGGTACAGGAAGGTTCATGGGTCTAGTTTCAGAATGATCAGTCATGTAACAGTTATTTTAGAGGCAATGTGCCTTTTCCTTGCAAGAATAGAGGAATAAATTTTTTAGCCAGAGCCTCAGGAAAGCTTATTGCTTTCATAAAATATTTTTCTCTCCCTCTCAATGCATGGCACAGATTAAAAACAGAAGATAAATTGTACTTTGTTGCTTCTTTTTATGTATGTGAACCAAAAACTCTCAGAAGATTTAGCTTAGAAAACTAGTAATGCTCCTGAAATAACTATGAAATCTGAAGCTCTCCAGTATAGAATCATAATTTGGGGAGATACACAGAAGACTTGCAGAATTACTAATTTAAAAAATTGACTAAAATGGAATCAGACTTCTCTGAAATGTTTCTGAATCATCAAATCTGGGGACTGGAAAAGGGACACAAGAGATCATTTTGTTATCTCCCAGCTCAAATAATAAACCAGAAAAGTCCTTATCTGTTGTTTTTCATAAGCCTTCAGAAAAGAAAAATAATTCTCATTATCCAAATTGTCAAATATCCTTGACAGTATGACTAGTTAGTTAATCAAGGAGTCCATATTCATTAAACATTCATTTAACATCCAGTTTGAAATTAACCTGAATAAATAAAACTGTTATTGGCCTAAGGGGGGTAAGTAGGGAGAGAGATAATTCTGAAACCTCCACTAGAAAGTTCTTAAGACTTGATCCTGGATTATACCCTTCAATTATCATTTTATTAATCTTCCTATTCTTTATTATTAAAGTTAGAATACAATTTTGCCTATTTCACATATTTGGTGAGAGAATTTAAAAGAAAGACTATAGGATTGATATCATACTGGACCTGCATTTGGTGACTAGGTTTACCTTTTGTTATTTGTCTGAGTGATATGGTTCATGCAAGTTTCTTAATAGCCATCTAGGGAAGTTTCTTCATCTGAAAAATGAATTTAAAAATCATATAGAAATTTGTGGGACTCAGAGTTAATGTACATAATAATATGATTGGATACTCATTATACTTGAAATGCTCAGTCTCTATTATGAGCTCATTCCAGGAAACACTTAGAAGACCATGATGCATTTCTGACATTAGAACCCAGACTCCATCATAGAAAGCATATGGATCCACCTCTTTGAGATGATCCATCCCTTTGAGCTACCTCCTGGCTCCTCACATGTAATAAATTGTTTGTTATTGTGTTGAAAAAATTATTGACTGTGAAGCTCTGCATAGATTTTAGGAAATCCTTGAGTCATTAAATTCCAATTGTAACTGTGAAATTTATGAACTGAACTGTCACATAGTACCTACATATAAACATGTGTTTCGTTTTCTCCCATTATTGCCCACTTCTCAGCCTATGTCCTAGTAATGCATCTCAAAGTTTCTTGTTGATGGTGTCCTCTTACTTAGCTGCCCAAACCCCAGAAAGGCAGTAAGGGTCTTTTAATGATGCAGATGAATTTGCATTGTCTGAAGCTAAATTTTAGAGAAGTAAATTAGCTATACCACCAACACTCTGAACTGTCTCTATGCCTGCTCAAATAAGTTTGGGGCATATCGAAAGGAACCATGACCAAGCAGAAATACAACTAGTGCTTGAAAAGCAACATGCCTCCTATTCACAGCATTTCTTTTTCTACAAGGCTCAGTTTATGTGAACTTGGACAAAGCAATGGAATGAAAACATTTTTAAACGCTTAAGGAAAAAATCATTTCACTTATAAGTATGTTTATGAATACACAAGAATCTTTTCTCTTCTACCATTTTCATATATAGAGTGGAAAAATGATGGATGTCAAAAATGGCTAGAATGGAAAATAATATCCAGCTATCTTTCATCAACATGGGAGAAACATCTGGTCCCGATTTCTGTTGACTCCTTAGTGTTGTTTTTCCTTCATATTTTTCCTTGGTTTTATATGTTTATCCTGGTCACCAATACACACAAAATCCTACAATATTTGACTAATTCAATGTTCTCAAAATATAAAAACATATGATAAATTGTTAAATGGAAGATAAGGCTTAATAAGAATTCTAAATATTATAAAAATATTTACAATTTTCTTTGGAAACAAGGATGGCTATGTGAAAAAAATTTAAAAATCAATAGTCTTCCCATACACTGCTATTAGAACTATAAATTTCACAACCATTTTTTATATTTGTATCCATCTTGATAGTGATATCTTTTTTATTGTAAGAATTTATTCAAGAGATGAAATTGATTAACATAATGAGGTAATCTAAATAACATAATATAGTAACAAAACACAACATATAATATAATTAATATAATATTGTATTATATTAAATAACTAAATAAAATAATTAAATAATTATAAATAAATAAAATAATTAAATAAGTATAAATAAATAAAATAATTAAATAATATAATAACATGTAAGTCAAAGAACGTTTTTGATTAAAACACAATTTTTTTCATAATGGCTTACATATCTTTCACAGTAGTATTTTAGGTACATATTAACATTGAATCAGGGGAATACTCATAACCAAATATGTCCTCCCCCCATCCCATTTCCCTTTCTACAACCCATATACCCCACCATCACCTCCCGGGCTGCTAGAGTAAATGGACCCCTCTTTTTCTGGCTTACTATTAGTGATCACATATCTGTTTGGTCCTGGAACCCTCCCTTGTTTCCCCCTCTATTTAGGAGGCGAAGCTAGG
Source organism: Crocidura indochinensis (assembly GCA_004027635.1). Taxonomy (NCBI): domain Eukaryota; kingdom Metazoa; phylum Chordata; class Mammalia; order Eulipotyphla; family Soricidae; genus Crocidura; species Crocidura indochinensis. The sequence continues at coordinate 4,001 of PVKC010051031.1, forward strand.
TAAATCTAGGTATGTGGTTTTGTTTGAATGAAAGAAAAGCAATAGATTGGCCACAAAATAAGAGAAAAGAAAAAGAAGTCAAATAGCTGAAAATAGGCAGAGTCCCTCTAGAGGCTTCCAACCTCAGTTTGAGAAAGGATGTGAAAAAGGTAATTGAAACACCACAACAATACAGAAAGAAATATCGAATTAAATAACCAGTAAGCACTACAGCAATAAAGACAGGCACCACATAATGGTCTCAGTTCTGAAATCAAATCATGCTCAGTGCAAAAACAAAGAGAAAGATAAGATAAAATAAAATAAAATAATATTGGAGACATCACCTTCAATCTCTACAGCAAAATAAAAACTTCAAAAAAAATCGATCAATTGATAAATAAATATGTGGGAAAATGATTGTTGTGTGCTTTAATTTTCCCTTTTCTTTTTCCCCCTGCATAGGCACAGTAACTATTGGGGATATTATATAGGGAATTCCCCTGGCCTAGGAGATATAGGGTTTCTCTACCCTTGAAGTATACTGTCATGGGATTAGCTCTTGACTCCATGCATGATCATGGATCATTTTTAAAATCACAATCATTTTTAAAATAATATTTCATATAATGTGAATCTAGCTGGTACAGGTGAATCAGCTAGTATAGATGCTCAAGAACCCGCACAAAAAATACAGAGAATAGATAGTCGTACCCTTCTATTCCTTGCAGCACTGTCCACAATAACCAAAATCTGGGAACAACCCAAGTATCCAAAAATATCTAATACTGCATAAATAAAATATGGTATACATACACTGTGGAATACTACTCATCTATAAGAAAAAATAGTCATAAAAATTGCTGATACATGGAGGAACATGGAGACTATTATATTAACTAAAGTTAGGCAAAGGAAGAAAGACCAACTAGGAATGACCTCTTTCATATTCAGACATAAAGAAACAAAATGGTGAAATAAAAATATCCAAATCAATGGAAACAAAGAACATGAGAATTAGCATTCCATAGAAAGCCAGACCCCTGAGAGGGCTAGAGGATATTATGGTGGTGCAGAGTAGAAAGTATTTAACTAGGAGGAGGAAGTGATGCTGAAAGGTGGTGAAGTGTTATGTATGAAACACTATTAGCAACTGTACTGAAACACTGAAACAATAGTGAAAAAAACTATGTTAAGAAAAGTGTCTCTGGGGAGGAGGGCAGACAGACATCTGGCTTCCGGTTTCCTCCTTGATTCTGGAGACCAGCTCTTGCCAGGTATAGAGTTTGGGAAGGCCCCATACCAGAGCCCTTCTCCCTAGCCTGGGAAGTGCTAGGAGGCTTGGCAGGCCCCAGCCATCCTTGTCTTTTTCCCCTGACTCCAGGCCTTCCCTGGGTGCCAGCTCAGATGTCCAGAAGTCCAGGTGAACTCTTAGTGGTCCTCAGGCTTTCCCCTCCCTTCATACCCCAGGGGGAGGTGCATGGGGAGAAGGGCGGGCAGACATCTGGCTTCCTGTTTCCTCTTTGATTCTGGAGACCAGTTCTTGCCAGGTATGGGGTTAGGGGAGTCCACATGCTGGAGATCTTCTCCCTAGCCTGGGGAATGCTGGGATGCTTGGCAGGTCCCAAGCCGTCCCCCTTTTTCTCCCCTGGACTTCAGGTCTTCCCTGGGCACCAGTCTAGGTGGACTCTATAGGGGTCAACAGGCTTTCCCCCTACCTCTCCCTACACTAATGGGAATGCGCTTTGAGAGGAAGGTGGATCGTTCTAGCACTGGTTTATGTTGGGACAGTCACTGGAAATTTTTTCTCCTTGTTTTCTTATTGATAGTATTGTATGCATATATCTTATATATCCATAATATCCATCTTGTATTGTGACCTTGATACTGCCCTACAAAGCTCATTTCTAATATTTTACTGCCTTAGTCCGGACCGTCTTCCCATGTCTTCCCACCGTCTTCCCATGTAGGTGCAGTTCATGACATGAAGCTCACCACATAGTGTGATAAGTGCAGTTAGAGAAATAACTACTTTGAAAACTATCAACAATGTTAATGAATGAGGGAAAAAGAAGGCCTGTCTCGAGTACAGGTGTGGGTAGGGTGGGAGTAGGTAGATCTGAGAAATTGGTGATGGGAATCCTACACTGGTGAAGGGGGGTGTTCTATGTGCATGACTGTAATCATACAACTACAATTATATTTGTAATCTCGGTGTTTAAATAAAGATAATTAAAAAAATAAAAGAAAAGTGTCTCTTATAGAAGCAGACTGGAAGAATAATAGTGAAATATGACAAGAAAAATGGCAAGAGAGCTCACTCATATAGAAATAAAAGATAGACTAGATCAGTGGTTGGCAACCTGCGGCTCGCGAGCCACATGTGGCTCTTTCCACTTTTAATTTGGCTCTTCTGTGTGCCAGGCAGCCACTCCAGGAGTCAGGACTCTGCTCCTAGCCTCTCAGTGCGCTGCCCTGTGTGCAGCCCCTGCGGACGGCTCCAAAAGTGTAAGATGATACCCAGTATCAACCCTTAACAAAGGTATTCCCCCAGCGTCATCCTTTCCTAATCCTCTTCCTCTGATATGTAAAAGTCTACTGAATATGTATTTTTGTCTCTCTCTCCCTTGACCTGAAGCCTCCTGGTATTGGGAATTGGTTTTAATAAAGAAAGAGGTGTTCTAGCTTTTTGGGCTCAAGGCAAAGAGTACAAGGTAAAAGGTCATGGACTCCATGATCATCTTTTCCTGGTTAGCGTGGTTTATTATTTCTTTCCTGCTACCCTGCTTCTTCAGACCAGGTTGGGTGGGGTTTAGAAATACAGTGCCTGGAGTGATTTTTTTTGTTTGTTTTTGGGCCACACCCGGTGATGCTCAGGGGTTACTCCTGGCTATGCGCTCAGAAGTCGCTCCTGGCTTGGGGGACAATATGGGACATCGGGGGATTGAACCGCGGTCAGTCCAAGGCTAGCGCAGGCAAGACAGGCACCTTACCTCTAGCGCCACCGTCCAGCCCTGCCTGGAGTGATCTTAAAACACATTTTATTTTGACAAGAGTGGGCATCTTCCCTGAAGATTCTCAACCCAGAATTTTCTTTTCCGTGGATTCTCACGTTCAGAGTACTCAGGATTAAAGTTGTGAGCTAATGCCCTTAAATGCTGTTTTTCATATTAATTATGACTTTCTGCATAATATAAGTGCCAATCAGAATTTTTTTGCAAGAGTGGAATAATTTCAATATCTCCTTCTCAGACACAGCTATCCCAGAATCAGATTCTTTTTTGAACACATCCATCTTATGTCTCACTGTAAATACTACTTGTGAAATTAAATTCAAAGAGAAAATGAACAATGTCTACCAAATACACAAGCTAGCTTCCCATTTCTTGTCCATCTGGGGCTGTACAAGGTCTGAGTTCTGCTATCAAGGGAACTGCACTACTTCTTCCTTCTTGCCAACAAGGCGAGAGAGCACCCTTCCCCTGAATAGCCACTTCACTTCTTCATGGAGAAGATGCTAGTAGTGGGCATCCATACTCTCACCGGAGGACTAGTCCATGATAGGAAGCTTGCCATAAAAAAGTGGTGAGTTCAGTTGGAATAGAGAAAGGTACATTATGACATTGATATTTGGAACATATCATTCTGGACAAGAACTGGATGCTGAAAATGAATGTGACATGCATGGTACCCTTTAATTAACAAATTGCAAACTATGGTGTCATAAAGGAAATTTTTCAAACCTCAGTGTCATAAAAGAAAAGAGAGATGGAGAGAAAAAAAAAGCAAAATGCCTGGCCCTGACATAGGCAGAGGAGGGCGAAGGGTAAGGAAACAAGGGATATTGGCCGTGGGGAAAGTGGACTGGTGAAAGAAGGGTGGTGTACATTCTATGATTGAAACTCAAGTATGAATAATTTTGTAACAAATATACTTAAATCAAAAATTATTTTTAAAATTTTGCAGGCACTCTATATCATAATTCCTTTATGATATAACACATGCCTTTAACGAAGTGCTGTTTTTGTTTTTGTGTGTATTTTAGTTTGGTTTCTTGTAGCACACACTAAAGTGTCAATATATTTTTTTTTCTTTCAGTGAAATCACTACTTTTCTCTGGAACACTGTCCTTGCTTTTTTTTTTTTTTTTTTTGGGTCACACCCGGCAGTACTCAGGGGTTACTCCTGGCTCCATGCTCAGAAATTGCTCCTGGCAGGCATGGGGGACCATATGGGGCACCAGAATTCGAACTGATGACCTTTTGCATGAAAGGCAAACACCTTACCTCCATGCTATCTCCCAGGCTTTTAAAGATTGTTAAAAGTTCTTTCTCTTTTACCTGTTTCCTCTCCATATTGTAGGGTTTCACATTTTCCGCACATTTTGGTTATCAAGAGGAAACATTCTGAAATGTTTTGCTTACTTATTATCAGAAATCAAAGCACTTTTCCTCAAGAAGGGTGTTCACTATCCCGAATTAACAAACGATCAGTAGATTCAAAAACTGTATATAATGGTGGATGTTACTTCACATCTAAATCAGCTTAATCATAAACTACAGTGGAAAGGAAACACAATTTTTTCGATGTTAGAAGAAAAATTTATTTTGTTTGAAAACAAATTATCTGTTTTTGCTCAAGATTTTGACAGAGAAACTTTGATTCACCGTCCAAGCCTGTTGAAACATTGCCAAGAAAATAATTCTGTTATTGACATTGCCTTTTTTAAAACAGCACTTTTAAATATGAGGGAAGCTTTTCTCAAGAGGTTTCGGAATTTCAGAAACAGCAAAGCAACGTTGGCCTTTGTTAAAAAAATCTTTGGATGCCACTGTAACGGAATTACATTTTTCTCCCTTTAGTATCGACATTGGCAACTTTGAAATGCAATTTCTGGATTTAAAAAACAAAGAACAGTGGAGCTCGAAATTTGAACATCTTTGTGCTAATTTAGAAAGATTGGAGAAACACAAATGTGAACTTAGTTCACAGCACAAATGATCTGGTTTGAAAGACCGGAGAAGGAAGATATGTTGATTTTTAATACCTGGAATAGTATTCCTGACTCATACAATCAACTACAAAAGCTATTGTTTGCTGTACTTTCCTTGTTCAGGTCTACATATTTATGCATACAGTCATTTTCAAGCATGAATCTTATCAAGAGTAAATTGAGAAATCATCTCATCAATGAGAAACTGGAATCGTGTCTAAATTAAAAACAACAACATCCAAACCTTACTTACTCAAACTATCCAAGGAAATGCAAGGCCAATGTTCACATTAATGTTTGTGACTTTGTCAGTCATTGTCAGGATGTAATTTTCTCTACATTGTAAGGCAAATTTTATGGAATTTAACGTTATTGATAAATCATATCATTCTAAAGTTTTTGTTTTATTAGTTGTGTTATTTGTATCCTCCTGACCTATGTGAATACTTGCATGCAGAATATTCTCAATAAAAACTTATTGAAACTAAAATCAGTGTACCATCCTATGTATTTTCAGTTTTAAAAATGTGGCTCTTGTGGCTGTAGAGATAGCATGGAGGTAAGGTGTTTGCCTCTTATGCAGAAGGTCGGTGGTTCAAATCCCAGCATTCCATATGGTCCCCTGTGCCTGCCAGGAGCGATTTCTGAGCATAGAGTCAGGAGTAACCCCTGAGCACAAACAAACAAAAAAACTAAAAATGTGGCTCTCAAAATAAATTTCAATCGTGGTTTTGGCTAGATTTGGCTCAGTTGAAAAAAAAGGTTGCCAACCACTGGACTAGATCATACCCAATGAAAAGAAACTTTTAGACTTTGATCACACGATTGACGTTTTCAAACATGGAGTTTAGCAAACTGTGGTGGAACAATATTGTCACATTGTTGTTGGTTATAAAATTATGACTTTGTTCCCCTAAACCATATATAAACCATATATGTCAAGTTTACCTTAAAAAGGAATATTTTTTAAAATACTTTTAAACACAATTTATAAAATCCACAAACTAAACATGAATCAACCACCCATCTAGTTATCAAGTTGAAGGGAAATATTTTAGAGGGTTTTTTTTTGGCTTTTGGGCCACACTTGTTGGTGCTTACGTCTAATTTTTGAGGCTGCACTCAGGAATCACTGCTGATAGAATTGGGGAACCATATAGATGCCAGTAACTGAACCTAGGATGGCAACTTGATAGGCAAAGCCCTACCCATTATACATACAACTCTAGCCTCAAATTTTCAGCATGTTTGTGTAAGTGAATATCACATATCATTTATATTATATAAACTATGACTATGTGCAACAATGTGCATGAATCTCACAGGTAATGCCAAGCATGAAATATACATATATTATGTGATATCTTTTGCATAAATTTCATAATTAGTAAAAATTCTTACTAATTTCATAATTAGCAAAAGTAATCTATATTGTTAGAAATCAGGATCTATGTTATTCTTTGGAATAAAAATTGAGTGCTCCAAAAGGAGCTTTGAGGGTGTTTGTTTGTTTTTGCA
>PVKC010051032.1:0-10453 GCA_004027635.1 Crocidura indochinensis
ATTGAAGTTAGTAGTGCAATAAGGATATGGTCCTATTTAATTTTTCAGCTTAGGAAATGTTCATTGTATAATTTTAATCTCTCTGCTGACTTATGTACCTACCACTTAACTTTTCTACCCATTATTAATTACATGTATTTCATATCAGGTTGCCCAAAATTTCCTACATAAAGGGACATTCAAAGAACTGTCAATTTGAAGAATTAGATTTAATCTTTGTCACATATTCAATAAACATGACTGATCCCTTCTCCTCTCTTACATTATAGTCTCATTTTCCATCTTCTAACTATTAAATATATTAGCTATCCACAGATTCAGTTCTCTGTCCAAATCTATTCTTACTTTATATTCTGCTTCTTGGTTTGTTTTTCTTCAAAGTAGTTTTCCCTGTTGTCAGAAAGCAGAGCATTCCCATGAAAGCGTTCCTCAATTTAAATTGCATGAGCCAAGATGCAATTATTATTTATATGAAAAAAGCAGTGTTCCCAGATCCCCAAATAACAGATTATGCAAAATAACATATAATCTAAAATAGCATTCAAATACAGTGAAAACAGAAATGCCATGAGAATTCTAGAGTCTGTAGAAAGTAAGTAGTTCCTGGGCAGTGTCAAACTGTTGGAGTGGGAACTATCCTTTGAATTGGCTGCTTGTTTGCTTCTGGGTCACACTTGGTGTTGTACTGGTTAGTACTTGCTTGTACTTGGTTAGAACTGGCTCTGTACTCAAGAACCATTCCTGGTGGTACCCTAGGATCCATATGGGATGTTGAAGGAGGATCCAATCTAGATCTGCTGCATGCAAGGCAATCACCCTACCCACTGTGCTATAACATTGGACCCAGTGAATGATGTTTTAATTTCTAGCCTTTTTGTCATAAAAGCAAAAGCTGTCTATTAATCACTTCTGGAGAGGGAAATGGGTACTGAGTGTAGTTCTTTCATAAAAGTAATGTGGCACAATGAAAAAAAAGTTTAATCAGGGAATATATGCATCTCTATTAAAGTTACTTGTCGGACTTTGAAAATATATCGATGCCTGGGACAAGACACAGCCATAAAATTCCTGTTTAATTGGTCTGGAGTTGGACCCAGTTCTCTATAATTTTCTTTTAAGTTCTCAAATCAACTCTAATTAGCAGTCAGCATTGAGAATCTCTCCTGGTGCGTTATTTCAATTAGCATAAATTCACCTATAAATCCTAAATTTATACTTTTCAGTAGGTATCAGCATTTCATCTATATACTTCTCAGTTTGGTTGATATAAATTGATATCTAGAAACTAATAAAAGCTTAAATGGTCACAAACCTGAATTCTTAATATTGCCTTTTCTTAGCATACACTTCAAAACTTGTCTCTTCCTTTAATGTTTCTTATTTTTTTAATTATTTTTATTATAATCACAGTGGTTTACATGTCATTCACAGTATTACTCCAGTTACATATAAACATTGAATCAGGGGAATTCCCATCACCAAGTTGTTCTCCCTCCATCTCCATTCCCATTCTGCCTCCCATATCCTCCACCCTCTCCCCGGGGTCTTCTAGAATGAGTGCCCCCCCTCTGTTTCTGGTTTATTACTTAGTGATCTTATATCTGATTGGGCTTGGTGTCTCCATTGCTTCTCCTTCTAATTGGGAGGCAGGATTAGATAGTTTGAGTTTTGTGATTTTGTTATCCTTAATGAAAGATAGGACCATCAAGGCAGTTATGAAAATTAGAAGTACGGGTATTATCTCACACGTTTTCCTCTTATCCTCATTTTCAATATGCAATGTCTTACCTAATGTTTTTATTTCATATTAAATTTTTTCTCCTACCACTTCTAATACAAGTTACTATTATCTTTCATCTAAGATGTCCTTTGAACTGGTTCTCTCCAAACTACTCGATATTTCCACTGATATTTTCTTTCTTTTTTTATTTATTTATTTATTTATTTATTTATTTATTTATTTATTTATTTAGTTTTTGGTTCACACCCGGCAGCACTCAGGGATTACTCCTGGCTCAACACTCAGAAATCACTCCTGGCAGGCTCGGGGACCATATGGGATGCTGGGATTCGAACCACCATCCTTCTGTATGCAAGACAAATGCCTTACCTCTGTGCTATCTCTCTGGCCCCAGTCACTGATATTTTCAATAAGTAATGTTATCTAATAATTTAGAAGCCTTCCATAGTTTTGAAGAATACTTATACCAACTCAAAGAAATGTGCTTATAGCTAAATTCCATATGCTTGATAGCTTCTAATCCCCTCAGTCATCACACCCTACATAAAGGTTCAGTTCAGAGCCTATGCCACAATATCTTCTGTCTCAGACCTTTGTACACACTATGTCCTCTGTCTGAAATCATTATGTATTGTTTCCAGCTTAGTTCTTTTTACTCGATCTTTAACCCTTAGCAGCCACTTTCCCAGATAAGATTTCTTTGATCTACGAAAAATGATTCATTTATATTTAATGGCCTCAAGTCCCTCTCCTTCATACAAGCATTAAAATTTTACATTAACTTATCTGGCTTGTTTTGACTAACATCTCTGACTTGATTTTTGTGCCTTGAGAAAAGAAGTTGAGTATTGCTTGTATTCAGTATATCTCTCCAGCATTTAGACATGACATTTTCCACAGGAGTGAATGAAAATTTTCGCTTAATAAATTTTCTCATCAGTTAAGTGGAGATAACAATGCTTGTCATGCCTATTTCATGGCACCATTATAAAATCAAACAGCTCTTTAAATAATGCTAAGTGCTAGGAGACTTCCATTATTTATGATGACATTGTACAATAAAACCATTAAATAAAAATCCATGAAATAAAATTTTATCTTCTTAACAATATCTCTATCCATGCTCAATGTAAAATTCCAGTAAAATGGTACTTACACACTTGGGTTTAATGCTTCTGTCATAAATCGAGCCACCAAAGAATAATAATCAAGTCCAGCATACAACTGGTTGAAAAATCGAGGATGGTCTGTAAATTTAAACATTTTTCATATATAGAGAATACAAAAAGAAAAAATTGTTTCTGTAAGCAATAATCTAAAAGACTAAAGAAATGATATTAGTTGGGAAAAAAGTGTATATACCACATGGCTTTATTTAAAAGAGTATATATTGCATGATTCTGTTTGCATGAAATTTAATACATTAGGAAAAGTTGGTCTCTAAGGATAAGGAAATATTGATTGGAAAGTGGAGATCAGGATGTCTCAGGATATTATTAATCTGGGAAAATCTTATATACAGATATACAAAGGAATTGAATTGAGAACTTAAGCTTTTCCATTTTACAGGAATATGTAATCTTAATTTTTGAATCACTGAAATATAATTATGTACAAGATAAACCAATATCAATAACTGTGACATAACTATTTCTATTGAACTCATAAATGTGTTTCTTAGTGAAAGTTGGGCACTCTTCTGACTTTGGCATATTTTTTCCATTTATTTTACAGTCCAGACAGAATGCCTAAGAAATGGAACATTCGGAGCAATGGATGTCAAACTATCAAATTCTGCGAACTTTATCTTCTACATATACATATACATATTAATTTCCCTGACTTTAAACATACCTTACTTATCAGTGGGGTTTATTTCAGACTAGTGGTAATGAGTAGCATTTTCATTTTCAGATTCGACAATTTTCCAAAATGTGACTGGCATTATGTAGATGGAGTAAGATGTGACTCATTGTGCCTCTTACATAAACGTTCTGATTCAATTTACTCCAAAGACAGCTGCCTTTATGACTGAAAAAAGTTCAGTTCCAACATTTAAATTTTTCCTCTCCTATAAAAGGTCTCATAAAGGCTTTGGCTTTTATACAGTGCGAATATTCACACCAAGCACAAGACGAACTGTATTGACATTCTCAGTCGTAGGAAGTCCATCATGACAAAGAATAAAGAAGCACTGTCTCTATATCTAAATTTGAGCACCAGGAAACTACTGTAGCCAGTGACCTCTTATTATAACTCAAAGCATTTGATTTGAGGTTAGCTTTTTTTTTTTTTTTTTTACTAGGGATTAAGAACAAATGCCTCAAAAGAAATTTTCTTTTCAAATAAAAAACAGAAAACTTTCTCTAATCTGGTAAAAAAAAATACCAAGACTTTGCTACAAGTAATTTTTAATATGATTTTTTAATCCTGTGTTAACTTATGATTGATTTCCATGGTAACATTATGAAAAATAACCAGTTAACTGAAAAATCTGCATTAAATGTCATTCTACTTCTAACATGCACTATAATAATAAGATATGTATCTCTGCTTTTGATATGCTAACTGGATTTTTGATACATAACCCCAATTTTCCCAAGGGAATATAAACCAATTATTTTTACCCAGATTGTATTATATTCTTTCCACTAAATTTAGTTCAGTGCCAGAATTCACAAAGCATTATGCCTGTATGGTCTTAAGCACTGGATTAACTTTACAACATATTGAGAAATGAATAATTTGGAAAGTCATTCTCCTACATATAAAATTCACTGGCTATATGGGCTATTAATAGTTGTAAATGTACATTAGCACAGGACTGAAATCATATTAGTGAACTCACAAAGAATTTTAGTGGTTAGACCGTATTACTAAACCTTCACAACCAAACCACTTTCTCAATCTTCCAATACATTCTTAAAGTCTTTTTGATCCTGCTAGATTTTATAAAACAATTAGAGAATTACAAACTGCTAAAAAGTTAGTCATTAGACTCTTCCAAATAAGTCTGTTTATTTTTTTCTGTATGATAATCACTTGAGGGTCCAGAATGATAGCACTGCAAGTAGGGGGTTTGCTTTGCACACGGCTGACCTGGGTTCAATCCCTGGCATCCCATATGATCTCTCGAGCCTTCCAGGAGTGATTTCTGAGCATAGAGCCAGGAGTAAACTCTGAGCACTGCTAGATGTGTTCCAAAAACAAAACAACAAACAAACAAAAATGATAACCACTTGAATATTTTGGCATATTCTGTGACATAATACTCAAACTTTATATTTAGAATTAAAATGGAATAATTATATATAAACATGAAAATATCACAAAACTTTAAGGACTCTCCCCAGTGTTGTTCAGAGGCCTGGGGGAGGCCAGTACCAGTACTACTCTGTGTGGTTACTCAGGCATGTCAGTATTAGTGGACACCACAAGACACACCAAAAGGTGCTTAAAGATAGGATGTACAGGGTGGCAGGGATCTAACTCAAGGCCTCTTGCAGATATCTCCTTGATCCTGTAACCAAATTTTATCATAGGAATGACACCAGCTTGTGCAGCAAAAGAAATGATACATAAAAATTACAATAATAATTTTGATATGAAGAAAGTTAACAATTCAGAGGTTTAGATATTTATGTATGAACACTAACATCAACAATTTTTTTGGGTTACACCTTGGGAGTGTTCAGGGATTACTTCTGGCTCTATGCTCAGAAATAGCTCCTGGCAGGCTCAGAGGACCATATGGGTTGTCAGGATTTGAACCACCGTCCTCCTGTATACAAGGCAAATGCCCTGCCTCCATGCTATCTCTCTGGTCCCACATCAACAATTTTTTTTTATCAATTTATCTTAGGCCTTAATGACAAATCTTTTCAAGGGTAGGAATTTAATGACTATTAGTAAATAATAAACACTATTTTTTAATCCAGATTTCTCCTCCCTCAATAGCTTTCTATAAGATAAAAAACCATGCTTAAGAAAAGGTTGGTATTTGTGAGAAACATAACTCATAGAAATAAACTAAAGTTCTTACTAGTTTTCACACTGTAGCGTATGACATCTTGGCAGAGTTCCAACAGCTTGTGGTGTGACTCTCCTGTATCTCTCATTTCCAAATCAAGAAGGTGTTTTAATTCTTCAGGAGATCGCCACTCACAAACCTACAGATTCGACAACAGTTCAGTTAATAGATTGACCACTGGAACCAAATGTAAGGAAGAGGTTAGAAGCAGAGACACATCTCTTAATAAGCTTTAGATGAAGAGAGACTTAAACTAGCAAGAATAGCCCAACAATAAAATAACTATGACAGAAATGCAGATTGGAACAAAATGAGGGTCCTCCTCCTTAGATGTGGAAGCTTAGAGGTTTTCTGAAGAAATGGATCTTTAGATAGATGATAAACTAAGAGCAGAAAAATTAAGCAAAAATAATGAGTGTAATGATGGAAGGAGCAACCTAAACATGGGAACAAGAAACAAATGATGAAATTATAAAAGCATGTATGAAATAAGACTGTCATGTTTTATTTATAAGGCTACAGGTGGAGTTGGAAAAGGGAAAGGCAAGATATATTGCTGATATACTGAATTGACTTTCTAGATTCTGCTTGTATTCTTGCACCAACTTGTTTACTATCAATCCAGCAAACAGAATCCATAATAATTCTTTTAAACCTAAATAATATTTTCTCTGCTCAAACACTCCAAAATCTCTACGTATTTTTCAAAATCCAAATTCTTAAATTGAGCTCAAATGATTCATAATGTGCCTGAGAATATTTAAAATAAAGAATCAATAAGAACTTGGAAATAAACTGAACAGTCAAGATAGAGAAGAGAATGAGACAAATACAACTCTGAGGTTTCTAATTTCACACAAGTAAGAGGAGGAGGATAGGAATGCTAAGTGATAGGTAGGATGCTTGTTTTTCACATGGCTGACCCAGGTTCAATCTCCTGCATTTTATATCATCCCACAATCACTAGTAGGAATCATTTCTGAGTGTAGGGCCAGGAGTACCATTGCCAGTTGTGGACCAAAGATAAAGGAGGAGAAGGAGGCAGTCATTACTATCAAAACCTCCTGAAAAGTCAAATTAGATAGAGATTGAGATGTGTTCCCTGGATTTATCAGCAAGGAGGTGTTTTTGGCAAGAGCAGTTTAACTTAGAGAAGTGGGAGTAGAGGCCATATTGCCATGAAGTGAAGATGTAGGAGGTGAGGGAATAGAAGGAGGGGATGTGTAGGCAATCTTTCGAAAGTTTAGCCTTAGAGGGATGGGGAAAGACAGATAGTGAGGAGACTAAGAGGTAGGAGGTTGGAAGAAACAGACAGAAATGCCACGCTTTATAGGAGGGATGAAATGGAAATATGATGCTAGCATCATAATAGACAGAAGTAAATCAAAGGCAGCTGATGCCATCAAGAAAGCAGCTCCTGATATGCACAACAGCATGGCTATAGCTCAGATGAACTGGGTTGAGAGAAAAAATGCAGGAGCCAAAAACCATTTGATAATCTAATTACAACTATACAACATTCTAGAAAATCAACACCTACAGAAATGGAAAACAGATCACGGTGCCAAGATTTGGAGGGGAGGGAAAAAGTTGATTTTAGAAACATGCAAGGATATTTGGGTGGTGATGAAATTGACCTATATTTTGATTAGTATTAGAATGGTTACATGAATTTTCAAAAGTCATAATAAAACACACTAAAAGAATAGTAACTTTTGCTGAATGTAAATTATAAATAACTTTAAATGTCTGAGAATCACTGACTACCAGAGAAAACATTGAAAGTAAAGACCTAAGTAATTGGGGATATATATGTAAGCTATATTTTAATGGAGCCCTGTTGAGCTTATGACATATTAGGCTAAGCTATTTGCATCATATATCCACCACTCTTGGGCTTTAGCAATAGTACAGTGAATAGGGCACTGCTTTGCCCCTGCTAACATGGAGACGATCCTTGGCACTTTATTTGGTCCCCTGAGTCATCTGCCAGGATGACCCCTGAGCACAGAGCTAGGAATAAAGCCCTGAATATCGTTGAGTGTTGCCCAAAAGCCAATAAAAATCACCTCCCTACTCCAATTACAATATGTCTTTCAATCCAAATACATGGACTATCTTCAAATCTTCAATACTGCAACAGACTTGTGGTTCCTCAAACTACCCTTCCTATCTCATTTCATTATGATTCTATAAACATATTTTTCTAGACAAAAAAAGGCCTCTTTGTTAATTTAAATAATTTGCAACTGTTTTTAACACATTTGGAATTATTTATTTCTGTCTATTACCCGTGCCTGCCAGGAGCGACTTCTAAGCGAATAGCCAGGAGTAACCCTTGAGCGTCACCGGTGTGGCCCAAAATCCAAAAAATAAAAAAATTTTATTGATGGCATTAAATATTATTTAACCTTCATGACTTCTGATCAAAAAGCTCAAACAGTCTCCTCACTTATAAAGACTCCAAAGTCTGTTTGAGGCATATCTGTCACATTCACACTAGGATTTTCAGTTCTTTCCAATGAGAACTTATTCACCATATTATATTATACATTCATTTCAAAGCTGAGGCTTTATCATATTTTACTTTGTATCCTACAGGAATGAACATAATACATTCATGTACCTAATATCCAGTTAATATTTAATGATGGAATAAAGGACAATTAAAATATCTTACCAAAGGAACAAAGTAAAATAAATCATATCAAAACTGGTTCACAAGTACAAACAAAATCAGAAAAGATGTGAAAATAAATATTTAATCAGTAAATACAACAGTGATTTTTCTATGAATACAACTATTCCAAGGTCATAGGTCATTTGAATTCATTATCCTGTTAGTTTCACCAAATACTGTGATCAAAAATTTGAAAAACGAAACCCAATTTAGTCCTAGCCCTGGAGTGTCATCTGAGGGAGGGACCTTTGGTCCTTGATTTGAACCAGAACTCTCCAGCCTTCAGGTGTCACCACTGATCCTCTCTAGCCTCATTACACCACCCATCCTGACATACAGTTTATCTACACTCCTGTCCCTAAACTATTCCAATTTATATCTAACATTTCCAGGCAGACAGACTCTAGCATTTCATTCTCTTAGACAATATACAGTCTCAAAACTCAATCAGCAAAAACAATTAATTTGTTGGCAATATTTTAATCGTACTCAGATAACCTCACATGTTTAGAAAAATAAACTGCAAAGTATATATACTTATAGCCACCTTTTGTGTAATCAATTCAATTGATCACTTTCTTAAATAACAGAGAACCTGAAACATCAACATTCCGACACACAAAATGCAAATAACAACCAGGAAACTACAGAAGACAACTGCAATTGGGGCAAACCTCTAAGCCCATCAAAACATCTAAGCCTCATAGATGGGGACCTAAAATCAACACTTAATGCTTTAGCAACAAAGATCAAAGAGGTGCTAGACTGAAATTAAGCAGTCAATAGATCAAACAATTCAACTAACTCAAAGTAGAAATCTTTCAGAAGATTAGAGTATTCATATAAATGGAATTAATGGAGCTAAAGAACATACTAGCAAGCCATAGTGGCAGAATTACATAGGTAGAATTACATATAGAAAAACTTGAAGATAAATTACAAGTCAGCATTGATAAAGAAGTCAGAAGAAAAGGGAGATAAAAAAAATGACAGAAGGGGGGAAAAGTTATAGCCAGCGGTAGAGCATTTGCCTTGCTCACAGAAGACTCAGGACAAATGCAGATTCTATCCCCAGCATCCATGTGGTACCCTGAGTCAGGATCAATTTCTGAGTGCAGAGCCAGGAATAACCCCTGAGCACTACTGGGTGTGCCCCCCACCCCAAGAAAGGAAGGAAGGAAGGAAGGAAGGAAGGAAGGAAGGAAGGAAGGAAGGAAGGAAGGAAGGAAGGAAGGAAGGAAGGAAGGAAGGAAGGAAGGAAGGAAGGAGAAAGAAAAAAAGAAAGAAAGAAAGAAAGAAGAAAGAAAGAAAGAAAGAAAGAAAGAAAGAAAGAAAGAAAGAAAGAAAGAAAGAAAGAAAGAAAGAAAGAAAGAAAGAAAGAAGACGGAAGAAAACATACACTATTTAATGAACAAAGACTATCCAAATTATAGAAATACCAGAAGGGGAAGAAAAAGAAAAAGAGGAAGAACAAGTAGTGAGAGACATAATAACAGAGAACTTCCCACTCTGGGAAAAAAACTTCTGTACAAATCCTACAAATCCAAGAGGCAAAAGAGTGGCAAACAAAATAAACCCTAACAGAAAAACAACTAGATATAGTAATCCAAATGACTAAATAGTGAGATGGATTCTTCAAAGCAGTAAGGGAGAAGTATAACCTTAAGTTTAAAGAAAATAACATAAAAATAAATCCACATCTCTCATTTGAAACGACCCAGAAAAGAAATAGTAGAATGACATATCTGAATTTTTGAATGAAGGAAATTTTCAACCTAGAGTCCACTACACAGAACATCTCTCATTTATATGTAAGGGAGGGATAAAAATATTCTCAGATGAAAAACAACTTGCAATATTCATGCTGACCAAGTTGACAACATTAAATTAATTACTGAAAGATAAATTATATAAATCAAATACCCAATTTTAACAGGAGAAACCCTACACAATATAATAACCAACAGCTCTTTCTGTAAATAGTTTTCTTAAATGTCAATGG
>PVKC010051033.1:0-10481 GCA_004027635.1 Crocidura indochinensis
GGACCATATGGGGCACGGGGGATAGAACCGTGGTCGTCCAAGGCTAGCACGGTAAGGCAGGCACCTTTCCTTCAGCGCCACCGCCCGGCCCCCCAAATTGTTTTTTGACACCATATTTTTAATATTTCCAGACAGTATGGAGAGGTCGCCCCAAAATCCTTACATGCCTTTTTAAATCTTTCAACATCCTCAATTTCAAGGGGTTTATATGTTGTTACATACACTGTCTGTAATGGAGCTGAAGTACCCTGCACAGTGCTTTGAGGCCTAAGGTGTGGAGTACTAGGAGGTTGTTCATCCTCTGAGTTGGTACTATCATATGAGTCCATACCATGAACAGACTCAGGACTCTGTTGTGTGCTTTGCATTGGGGGTTCATCATTAGTGTCAATATTTTGATCTAGATTCTGAGGGTCCAAATTATGTTTCCGGTTTGATTTTTTACTGGGAAAAATGCCTATATTTTTGATGGTGGTGCTAGATTCATCAACCCGTACCTTGGTCTGTACTTTGGTAGGACAGACTTTCTTATTGCCCATACTTGTTTTATTTTCACAATTTCCACACTGTCTCTGTCCTAACCACCAACCAATTCCTAGACACATCAAAGCCATATTAGTCAGCAGAGAAAGTCCACAAACTATGAACACTGGAGGCACAGGCAATTCCATTGTTGGGATAGAAATTTTGGACTGACATATAAACAGCATCCATCCTATGCTGAAGATATTTGCTAGTGTGAATCCAAGAGGTTTATAACCAAATAGAATGATACAGTTTAACAATGCTGAACCAATATTTCCTATAATAGATGGCATTGTGAGTGTTAGTATCCACAAAAACCAACCAAAGACCTCTAAAGGCAATTTCCAATAATTCACAGGCCCAGAGGTTTCAGGTCCCTGTCCCGGCGCCATTTGAGGGGTGAAGATGTTGCAGAGCCCACTGCTAATATATCCAGGGTCCCCAAATACCACCCAAATTTAGTGACCAACTCCCATTTCTCTGGGAGACCTTGGCAATAATCGTCCGCAATAAATGATTCAAACAAATAGGTTTAGGGGGACAAAAGGTTTGGTCAAAAGAGCCTAATCCTCCCTGGTTCGATCTCTCTCTCTCCTCTCTGTCTCTTTCTCTGTCTCCCTGTTACTCTGTTTCTCTGTCTTCTCTTCTTTCACTGTCTCTGCTCTTCTTTTTCTTCTCCCTTAATCTCTCTCTCTCTCTCTCTCTCTCTCTCTCTGGGCCCCCTCTTCTTATTCTCTATGTTTCTTCTTTTTCTCTTCTCTGTTCTCTGAATAAACTTATATCTTCTTTTCTGATTATCTATTTCTTCTCTTTGTATCTATCTTATTCTTCTCTGTCTAATCTACTGTATCATCTTCTTGTCTGTATAACCATATTTCTTATTCTCTATTAGTCTCTCTGTCTCAGCTATTCTTATTCTCTATACGTCTCCTTTCTGTGGGCCCTTTTCCTTATTCTCTTAGTCCCCCTGTCTCTCCCTATCTCTCTTTCTTCCTTTTCTCCTTGAGTCCAGGAAAGAGCTAGGGTCACAGTAGGAATCCCTGACCTTCACAGACCCTCCACATCCCACCTTCACTCTTCAATCCTCAGCCATGTTGTGGTCTATTTCTTTGCAAAAATCTGATTTTGGGTGGGGCAAGGAGATATTATAGCAGTCTAGGTTCCTTTTGGAGAGATTGGTGATGCTCAGGAGTTACTCCTGGCTCTTCGTTCAGAAATAACTCCTGGCAGTGCTCAGAGGACCATATGGGATGCTAGAGATTAAACCGAGGTTGGCATCATGCAAGGCAAACACCCCACCCACTGTGTTATCCCTCTGGCTCCCAGACCAGGTTTCTTTTGCACATGGCTAACCAGGGTTCAATTCCTGGCACCATATATGGTCTCCCAATGATTGATTCTAAGCACAGTTGGGTGTAACCCAAGGCCTTTCCCTTAATGACACCTCCCAGATAAAGAGGTAAGAGAAAAGGCATGATTTTATCACTAGCTATTCTGCCTGGTCAGGAAGGATTAGAGACCCCAGGTGGCTCTGCACAGATCAGTTAGTAGGAAAGCTCTTTCATGTGTGAGGTTTTTGCTCCCTTGGTTCTTTCTCTCAACTCATGTTGAAAACCTATGACAGGACAAGAGAGACAGGACAGGGGTAAAGGTGCTGCCTTGCATGTAGTTGATTCCAGTTCTATCCCCAGCACTATTTGCCACCTGATTCCTCAAGTACTGCCTGGTCAATCAAGGATGGGGAGGGGATGTCCAAAACACCAAATTAAAAATAAATAAATGCTCATTAAGTCTCTCTTGTCCATGGCTCTAAGTCTATTTTTACAAGGAAGCTTTTCCCTGTGATTCCATCCCTATTTGATGTATTAAGTTGGCTAAGAATGACATTCTCCAGTCAACTAGGATCAAGTCTCACTTCACTTTTTTTTTTTTTGTGTGTGTGGTTTTTGGGTCACACCCGGCAGTGCTCAGGGGTTACTCCTGGCTCCATGCTCAGAAATTGCTCCTGGCAGGCACAGGGGACCATATGGGGCACCGGGATTCGAACCGATGACCTTTTGCATGAAAGGTAAACGCCTTACCTCCATGCTATCTCCCGGGCACCCCACTTCATTCTTATGATCCTGACAGACTATCAATGTACTAATAGTCCCAAACAGACCTAGAATGATCTCTTTCTTGAAAGGCATATGGAAATATATAGTCAGGAATCACAAGTGGCCAAAGGAAATGGGACTGGAGAGTTAGTCCCCAGAACTGTGCTCACCTGGGCTTGGATGCCATTTACAGGGCTTCAAGAACATGGGTGAAAAGAAGTAGGTGCTCTGAATGTGGGTGGGGTGTTGGAATGATGTAATGTATGAAACAATACAGCATTGAATATCATGGTGCCTCAGTAAAAATGGGGAAATCATTGGACAATGGGATTAAGCCCTGATTAAATGCTAATTGTGAGACTTGGTTGGACTGGTTGACATACTGTCCTGTTATATGTGTGTGGATGTGCATGTGCACGTGCATATGCGTGAGCGCCTGCTGAAAACTTTATGATAGGACACATTTGTTTTTATGTTTCTTCTGATCCACAAGGTGCATTTTGATTCCTACAGTAATGAACTCTAGTGTGAGAATAATTTGCTACAGGTCACTAGCAGGGGCAGAGCTGGGTGGGAAGCTCTGTTAATTGCACCACTGGAGGATGGGCAGGGAATTTCACTTTATTCCATTCCACTCCACTTCATTCCATACTATTCCATTCGATTCTATTCTACTCTATCCCCCTCCTTTCCATTTCATTCCACTCCACTCCATTCCATTTTACATTCCATTTTACTCCATTCTGTTCCATTCATTCCATTCTGTTCCATTTCATTCTGTTCACTCTGACATCTAGAAAGCAACAAGAGAATCTGAGGTTCCCCCTCACCTCCCTACCAAGGCTGTGTTGAGGAGACATTAATACAGGTAATGTCACTGTCAGAGGTTCAGGGAGGTGACTTATATGTGACAGGACAGAGAACTGGGAGAGGACCACCCCAGGACAGGAGGCTCTGGTTTGAGACAAAAATGTTAGCAGGGGGTGGGAGTTGTGGAACAAGGGGAAGGAAGCAGAAAATTAGAGAGAGTATAAGGGTAAAGGTACTTGCCTTACATGCAGTTGACCCAGTTTTGATCCCCAGCACTATGCATAGTGCCTAGGCATAACTCAGTGCTTTCTGATTACCCTGACAACTGATTCTTAGAAAATTCCCCCCAGAAATGAGCTTCCTAGAAATAATAAGAGACATCTTTAATAGTCTCAACACTTTGGAAATTCCACTTAGGATCCCGTGAGGTAGGAATTATAGCTTGAGACCAAATACACATTCAAAATACATGTCATGCTTTAGACATCTGAAACACTAAAATAAGTGTTTTTTGAGGGTGGGGGGAAAATAAGCTGTTTTTTTGTTTGGGGCCATAACCAACAGTGTTCAGAGTTTGGACCTAGCTCTGTGCTCAGGACACCTTGCAGTGCTCAAGGACCCATATGTGGTAACACAGATGGACTCTGGATCTGCCATTTACAAGGCAAGTGCCCTATTCACTGTACTCTCTGGCTAAAAAATATCTTGTGTCATCACATCACCATCTCTTTTTTTTTTTTTTTTTTGTTTTTTGGGTCACACCCGGCAGTGCTCAGGAGTCACTCCTGACTCCATGCTCAGAAATTGCTCCTGGCAGGCACGGGGGACCATATGGGGCACCGGGATTCAAACCAATGACCTTTTGCATGAAAGGCAAACACTTTACCTCCATGCTATCTACCGGGCCCCACATCACCATTTCTTTAAGGAAAGGACAATGAATTGTCAGGTTTTGTCTTACATTTTGAAAAAAAGGGAGGCACTGTAAAGTGAATTGGTGGCCATATCAGAAAATAATTTTCATCTGTAACTTTAGATTTGGTCTTCTATATTTGATTTCTCTTTGTAATAACTATAATAAAGTTAAATCATATTAGACCCTGAAGACATAGGCCATTAATTTTACATATGGCCTGAGGGAGAAGAAAGGGGGTTACATGCTAGCCTGAATCTCATGAAACTGTCCACAAACCAGAGGAATACCAGAAATTATTCTGAAATGATTTATAAATGCTATATATAACTACTGTGTTCACAGGAAATAGATTTCTGGCAGATATGGCCAGCAATTTTCCTGATTGATGCCACCAATAAACATGACTTTCATATGTACTTCATGTTGTGTTAACTCTCAGAAATCCAGAAAACAAAAACCAACTTGCTCACACTAAGGTGGCCTTCGAAACAAAGACTAAAGGGATAATTATGAGCCCCTGAGATGGGAAGTGAGAGGCTCAGAATAAGAGGTAGAAGAAATACTTGCTAGAGGATCAATGACTTGCTCTGAAGGAATCTGACTTTGAACGAACAAACAGGTAAAGGGCTGAAGAGATAGTACAGGGGAGCTTGCCTTGCAGTCTCCCATGTCAGGATCAATCTCTGGCACTGCATATGCCCCCCTGAGCACTGCCAGAATGATCCCTCAGCAGAGCCCAAGCCCTGTTGGTCAAAGTCCCCTAGACAAACAAATTAGGAAGGATAGATTAGAATTGAGAAAGGCTAATGAATGGCATTCCAGGTGGATAATAGCCCAAGAAAGGAATGTAGGGAACTTTTATTTCTATTTTTATTTTTTTAATTAAATCTTTATTTAAGCACCTTTATTACAAGCATGATTGTAGCTGGGTTTCAGTCATAAACAGAACATTCCCTTCACCAGTGCAACATTCCCACCACCAGTGCCCCCTCCCTCCTTCCCAACCCCTGCGAGATAGGTATTCTACTCTCACTCATGTAGATTGTCATGATAGTTAGTGTAGTTATTTCCCTAACTACACTCATCATTCTTTGTAGTGAGCTTCATATTGTGAGCCCATCCTTCTGGCCCTCATCTCTATTGTCTCTGGCCATTAAAACAATAATGTCTTTTTTTTTTCTTAAATACACATAGATGAGTGAAACTATTCTGTGTGTCTCTCCCTCTGACTTATTTCACTCAGCATAATAGATTACATGTACATCCATGTACAGGAGAATTTCATGACTTCATCTCTCCTGATGGGTGCATAATATCCCATTGTGTATATGTACCACAGTTTCTTTAGCCATTCATTTATTGAAGAGCAACTTGATTGTTTACAGATCCTAGCTGTTGTAAATAGCACTGCAATGAATATAGGTGTGAGGAAGGCATTTTTGTATTGTATTTTTGTGTTCCTAGGGTATATCCCTAGGAATGGTCTAGCTGGATCATATGGGAGCTCAGTGTCCAGTTTTTTGAGGAATCTCCATATTGTTTTCCATAAAGGCTGGATTTAACAGCATTCCCATTAGCAGTGAATGAGAGTTCCTTTCTCTCCACATCCTGCCAGCACTGATAGTTCTTGTTGTGACGTATGCCAGTCTCCATGTCGTGAGATGGTACCTCATTATTGTTTTGATTTGCATCTCTCTGATGACTAGTGATGTGAAGCATTTTTTTATGTCTTTTGGCCATTTGTATTTATTCTTTGACAACGTGTTTGTTCATTTCTTCTCCCCAATTTTTGGTGGGGTTAGATTATTTTTCTTGTTAAGTTCTGTCAGTACCTTGTATATTTTCAATATTAGCTCGTTATCTTATGGGAAATGGTGAATAGTTTTTCCCATTCTGTGGGTGGCTTTTGAATCCTAGGCACTATTTCCTTCAAGGTGCAGAAGCTTTGCAGCTTAATATAGTCCCATCTGTTTATATCTACTTCAACTTGTTTGAAGAGTGGTATTTATTCCTTGAAGATGCCTTTAGTCGGGCTAGAGAGATAGCACAGTGGTAGGGCATTTGCCTTCCAAGAGGCCAACCAAGGACCAATGGTGGTTCAAATCCTGGCATCCCATATGGTCCCCCGTGCCTGCCAGGTGCGATTTCTGAGCACAGAGCCAGGAGTAGCCCCTGTGCGCTGCCAGATGTGACCCCAAAACAAAACAAACAAAAAAAGATGCCTTTAGTCTCAGTATCATGGAACTTTTAGATGCATGACTGTGGGACCATAGTATAGTACCAGTAAGGCATTTGCCTTGCAGGCAGCTAACCTGGGTTCAATCTCCGACATCCCATAGAGTACCTTGCGCTTCCCTGCCAAAAGTGATTCCTGAGCGGAGAGTCAGAAGTATCCATTAAGCACCACCAGGTTTGGCCCCCAAACCAAAAAAGTTCAGATGCACCACTGAGATTGTGGGTGTGACCACATATGAGGCTGGGAAGGGAGGCAATTGTGAGAAGTGAGGAGGGGGAATGTGACTGTACACCCTTTCCCCCAGTCACTGGGGAGATGGTGGGGCTGTATGTGGCTTGTTTAATGAGCTCCAGCAATCCAGTGGCCTCCTCAGGCAACAGATAAGGCCACTGTCGCCTGGCCTAGGTTCTCCATGTGTTAAGAATGCTGCTCCCGGGAAAGGGTGAGGGCTGATGAGGCACATGAGATGGAGTGGCCATTCTACCCCTCAGCTGCCACCTGACTGGACTGCAGCTCCGAGCATAGAATTGTTTGCGGAACAAGAATAAGTCTGTATTCCACCAAGTGGAGAACATGGGCAAGCAATCCCAACCAAACCACCAGGGCATGATAACATGGAGAGAAGATGAAGTCTGTGTTGGAAGCACAAGTGCCCCTCAGGAGAGGCAATGGATCCTGGCTGTGGTTCTGGCTCCAGGATTGTCTTTGCTATCTCCGCTCCCACTAACCTCTGCAAGGGACCACTGTACATGTCAGTGTGTAAATAAGCACTTTCCCATATGTGTTGCGGTATCTTCAGGGCCGGTTCTAAGAGAGAAACTGTTCACATGTGTCTTCTCTGCACAGAATTGGGGAGCAGGATGAGGTGAAACAGGTAAGGAGATCTTGCCAACAGTACCCCATTTGTCCTGATTAAGTTTCCTCTGATCTAACCACTAACCTTGTTTTCAAAACAAACAACAGGAAAGAGTGGTTTCCTAGTCACTGGTCAGAACTGCTGATTTGGGTGGTAGCAAGCACTTTTCCCTAGACTTGGAACAACTTCATAACCATGTATCTTAGGGAAAGAGAAAAGTCTTCAAGCTTCCCAAAGCTTAAACCCAGCTTGCCAAATTACCTAGAGTTTGTAGGAAAATATGACATTTAAAATGCTTTAATATTTTTCTTTTCCATTTTCCTTCCTTCTTTTTTCTTTTCCTTCCTTTCTCTTTCCTTTCCTTTCCTCCTTCCTTCCTTCCTTCATTCTTCCCTTTCCTTTCTTCCTTCCTTTCACACCTTTTTTCTCATCCTGTACTCAAGATCACTGTTGGCAGAGCTGGGGATTATATGGGGTGCCAGGTATTCATCTTGAATTTAAAATGAGCAAAGAAAGTGCCTTTTCTGCTGGACTATCTCTCCATTCACAATGTCTTTCAAATTTTGAAGTAGGTAAGGGGCACCAGCAGATGCTCAGGGGATCATGTGGTGTCCACTGAACCCAGGACTCCCACATGAAAAGCATGTACTTTAGCCCTTTGCTGGTTTCAGAAATTATCTTTGAAATAAAAAAGTCTCCATAGTCAATTATGTATGCAGTTTACAATTTCTGCCCTCTCTTCAGTGGAGAAATGTAATAGAAATGAGGTAGAATATTAAAAATAAAAGGAACTCAGGAGAAAGACGCTTTTATCTTCTTCCCCACGTCTGTTCTATTGCAGAGCTCTGGGGGAAAAGTGCTTTCTAGATGTTTTATTGACTATTAAATGTAATAGATAACTTGCACTGTGATTACATATTTATAAGCAGAGAAGAAAAACTATCATGTCTTCCATAAATATCATGAATATTAAACACTCAACACATACAACCCAGTGTGCAATATCCTGTGACTTAAATCTCATTGGAGTAAATTCTATGAACTCATTAGACACTAAAGGGACACTGGTCCTTATCAGCTGTACACATGACCACTGAAATAATTTGTTTTGAGACTCTAGCACCCTAATCCATTTCCTTTTGCCTGACAACTATGTAGTATATATTAAAAAAAATTAAAAGACAGTGCTTTTTATTTATTTTTTTAAATATGGAACGCTTCACGAATTTGCGTGTCATCCTTGTGCAGAGGCCATGCTTATCTTCTCTGTATCATTCCAATTTTAATATACGTGCTGCTGAAGCGAGCACAAAAGACAGTGCTTTTTAAAAACTCATTTGTGGGGCCAGAGTGATAGCACAATAGGTAGGGCATTCAAATACATTTGCATACAACCCACTTGGTTCAATCCTGGCATCCCATACCATCTCCAGAGCCTACCAGGAGTGATTTCTGAGCACCTCTGGGTGTGACTCAAAAACAAACAAAATATTTTGGAGGACATCAGGGAGGGTGAGAGGGAAACTGTTGACATTGGTGGCAGGAAATGTACACTGGTGAAGGTTGTTATACACTGTATAGTTGTAACTCAATAATCAACAACTTTATCTGTTGGGAAAAAAAAAACACGAGCAATCTTGCAATCATGTTACTTAAATAATATATATATGTATATATATATATATATATATAAATGAATTTGTCTACTTACATTTTAAGAATTTTTATATTTAGAACTTCTTCCTACTAGACTGGAATTAATGCAGGGCGAGTGTGGTTACATAGACTAATAAGGCCCATGTCTTACATTCTGTTAACCCCACTTCAAATCCTCAGTATGACATTATTTCCTGAGTACTGCCAGGCGATCATGCCTCAGCACAAAGCCAGGAAAAAAAAAAAAAAGCCTCTGAGTACCACCCTGGGTAGTCAAAAATTAAAAAAAAAAGTCTACTTACCAAAGTTTCATTTATGACAGATGTAGAGATTAAAAAATATTTTCTGTTAGATGTAAGCTGCAACCACTGAACTTTGTGATATGCAGGTGATGGTGGCAGAAAGGGTGGCAAAGGGTGAATGGTGAGGATGGAACATGGGAGCACTAGTGAAGGGAAACTGACACTGGTGATGGGACTGATATAAAATATTACATCTTAAAACTCAACTATCAAAATAACCCCCCAAAAAACTCAACTATCAATAACTCTGTAAACCATGGTTTTTTTGTTTTTTGTTTTGTTTTGTTTTGTTTTTTGGGTCACACCCGGCAGTGCTCAGGGGTTACTCCTGGCTCCATGCTCAGAAATTGCTCCTGGCAGGCACGGGGGACCATATGGGGCACCGGGATTTGAACCAATCACCTTTTGCATGAAAGGCAAACGCCCCACGTCCATGCTATCTCCCGGGCCCCTAAACCATGGTTTTTTAATAAAAATTATTTTTTCATGTTTTCAATACATTTGCTAACATTGAATCAATCCCCACATTTTAAACTCCTAATAATAAGCATGCCTTTCTTCTCCAGAGCTGCCCAGAAACAATAAAGCCAGCTGGAACTGATGTGGAAAAGCAAGAGACAGTGGGCACCTGCCTTGCATCTGGGCTCAATTCCCAGTACCCACATGGTACCCCAAGCTTGATAGAAGGGATCCCTGAGCACAGAGCCAGAAGCAAGCAAGCAAGCAAACCCTGTGCATAGCTGGGCATGCCCCCCAAACAAAAGCAAATAAAAGCCATAAACGCTCTCATTAGACTCACTCTTGGAGGGACTGGAGCAGTGGCACAGCAGTAGGGAGTTTGCCTTGCACACACTAACCTAGGATGGACTGCGGTTCGATCCCCCAGCATCTCACATGGTCCCCCAAGCCAGGAATGATTAGGAGTAATCCGAGAGTCACCGGGTATTGGCCCAATGACAACAACAAAATTACTCTTGGAGAAATAGAATTCTGTGGTCCGGGAGATAGCATGGAGGTAAGGCGTTTGCCTTTCATGCAAAAGGTCATCTGTTCGAATCCCGGTGCCCCATATGGTCCCCCGTGC